>WNWU01000044.1:8797536-8863603 GCA_012654045.1 Ptyas mucosa
AGAGAGAGAGAGAGAGAAAGAAAGAAAGAAAGAAAGAAAGAAAGAAAGAAAGAAAGAAAGAAAGAAAGAAAGAAAAAGAGGTATCTGCAGAGGGGTGATGCAGATAACAAAGGCCTACAACTACATTTGCACAGGCAAGGCCTCAATCTTTACTTTTTAACACACACACGTACACCACCACCACCACCCCAGAAACCTGACTCATGGCCCTGGACACTGGACCAAGTATGCTAAGAAAGCATTGATGGCGGTTATAAATTCAGCACTACAAATAACTTGCTTGCCCCAAGCAGCTCTGTTGGGGCTGGTTCTTTTTCTGTCAGAAGTAGAAGGGAGGGGAAGGGGGAGGAAAGGAGGGGAGGGGATCATTGGTAGAGGGATGAGTGGACTCTATCACAGCGGTGATGTGGGCCCCACTGGAAGACCTGAAAAACTAGATCAGAGAAAGCATTCATGGAGAACATCTATTTCTCTGGTTGATAAGAGTAAGACACTAATTCGATGGCACCCATCCATCAATTAAGAGAGAGAGAGAGATTACGGAAGAGTTTCTACTTCCTGTGGAGGAAGCTGGGGGAAATCAATCAGGTTCCCCTCCAGTCATTTCCGAGTGCCGTTGCATTCCTGTGATGTGGCCAAGGCCAGAGGGTGTTTGTGAAGGAGCCTAAACCGGAATCCACCCACCGGCAGTCTGGATTGGTGCCGTCAGGGAAGCTCACAGTCCCCCTTCAGCCTGATGGTGACGTTTGTCGGGAGGCAAAAGTTTGGAGGGCATCCTCCCTTTCCTGGGCAAAAAAAGCCGAAGGGATCTCAGTGTCCTGATTAGAAGTGATTCATATCTGCTCTGTGTCTATCCAGCCAAGGTGTTTTTCTTCCCAGCTGGCTCTTTCCTGAGTGACTAATGGAAGAGCTCAGATTTCGGTTATTAATGATGTTGTTGAGCCATCTGCTCAGGAGGCCCATCGGGCAGGTAGGGTTGCAAGGAGACACCTGTGACTCATTCAGGCTACATTGGAGGAGGAGAAGGAATACCCAGCTGTGGGGCGGTGTGTGTGTGTGTGTGTGGAGAGACTTCCTCACATCCATGGGACAAAGAATCAGGATAGAGCTGGAAGGGGCCTTGGAGGTCTTCTAGTCCAACCCCCCTGCTCAAGCAGGAGACCCGACAACATTTCAGGCAAGTGGCTGTCTAGTCTCTTCTTAAAAACCACCGGTGATAAAGCACCACAGCGTCTGAAAGCAACTTCTGTTCCACTGGTTAATTGGCCACACTAACTTTTGGCAAGAAGAAAACAAAGCAGGCAACGAAAATCAATTTGGTCTTCATTTTATTCAGAAGATGATACAGGTTGTTAGGAAACGATAATTACCTAACTTGTTCGGTTGGCAATATATAAACCTCAATATAAGACTGTATAAGACTGTATTGACTGTATTGCATCATACTGTGTCCTGATTGGTTAGCTCTGTAGCCAATGTCCTTAAGAGGGCGCTTGAAACCTATTTTGTTTCTCTTTGCTGATCATAATTGCTCTTTGCTGATCATTACTGCTCTTTGCTGTGTTTGCTACTGTTTGCAACTGTTTATTGTGTATGACTATGACGATTGGTAAGAAGACTTTGTTATTGGAATATCCCTGGACAATTGTTTTACTATCTACTGCTTTATCTGTATATGACCTGGACTGTTTATTGGACTGTGCCTTATTACTATTTCCTAAAAGTAAACACAACTCAGTGTATCTGTGTGTTGGCTATAGTTATTCGCAACTGCTCTCAGTCGCTTTCATGTGCACACCCTTGCTACTCTAGGGTTGCTCTGTGAATTCCTTAACACAGGAAGTCCTCAACTTATGGCCAAAATTAAGCCCAAGATTTATGTTGCTCAGCAAGAAATTTGTGGAGTTTTGCCCCATTTTACGACTTTCCTTGTCACGTTTATTGATGTGAATTTCTGCAGTGGTTAAGTGAATCTGGCTTCCCCACTGCATTTGCTTGTCAGAAGTCACAAAAGGGGATCCCATGACCCCGGGACAATGGTTATAAATATGAGTCAGTGGTCAAGCATCCGAATGTAAATCATGTGACCCTGCGGATGCTGCAATGGTCATAAATGTGGAAAATGGTCACATCACTTTTTCCAGTGCCGTCGTAATCGCAAATGGTCACTGAGTCAACTGTTGTAAGTTGAAGTCCTGTATTATTTTAACAGAGTGGATAGAAAGAAACCTTATTAGGCTTCATACAGACCCACTGGATCCAAGAAGCTTCATTATATTTTGTGACGTTCAACGAAAAACTTGATTGATGATTGATCAATCAATCAATTTTGCTATGATGGTGCAGTGGTCAGAGTGCAGTACTACTTTTGCTGATTGCCGGCTGCCTGCAATTTGGCAGTTCGAATCTCATCAGGCTCAAGGTTGATTCAGCCTTCCCTCCTTCTGAGGTGGGTAAAATGAGGACCCGGATGGTTGGGGATTGTTGGCTGATGCTGTAAACTGCTTAGAGAAGGCTGTAAAAGTACTGTGAAGTGGTATATAAGTCTAAATGCTATTGCTATACACCACTGAGCTTTTGAGCACAATTTTTTTTCATGGCCTACATCATCTCTGTTTTAGATGATGCTAAATAAATATATTTATTTATTTTCCTTTAAATTCAAGATCTCTCTGTAGGTGCCTCTCCTGACGCATTGCAGGTAGTCTTCAATTTACAACTGGTCGCTTCAAAGTTACAACGGGACTCCCAAAAGGTACATACAACCCAGTTCCCAAGTTACAACGACTGCCCCCCCCCCCTTCCCTGCAGCAGTCACGTCACCACATTTCGGCCACTCAGTAACCCACCTGTATGGCCATTTGCATTGGTCCTGCAATTGCGTGGCCACGATTCGCATTTCTGCCAAAAACCAATGTTTATTTTAAGCTTGCTACGCGAGCTGCACTGGCTCCCTGTGGTCTTCCAGGTGCGCTTCAAGGTTTCGGTTACCATCTTTAAAGCGCTCCATGGCTTAGGAGCGGGATACCTACAAGACCGCCTTCTGTCACCAATAACCTCCCACAGACCAGTACGCTCCCATAGAGAGGGACTTCTCAGAGTACCGTCGGTCAAACAGTGTCGGCTGGCGGCCCCCAGGGGGAGAGCCTTCTCTGTGGGAGCACCTACCATCTGGAATGAGCTGCCCTCGGAGATTCGGATAATCTTGGATCTTCGTACATTCCGCTGTGCCCTCAAAACATTTCTTTTCAAGCAGGCCGGCCTGACCTAACCTCGTCTAAAAACTACTTTAAATTTTATATTCTGAATCTGCCCCAGAAACTTGAAATGATCTAATTCAATACTATATCTGAACCTAACTATTTAATTATATTTTAAATCAGTTTTTTCAATTCCTTTATTACATGTATATTTCATTCAACTGTACACCGCCCTGAGTCCTTCGGGAGTAGGGCGGTATATAAATCTAATAAATAATAATAATAATAATAATAATAATAATAAGAAGAAGAAGAAGAAGAAGAAGAAGAAGAAGAAGAACCGTAACGTTCTTTTAATGACCGTGGATTCACTTCATGACCATAGTGGTTTGTTTAATGACAGGTCATAAAATCGAGTCAGTTTCATGATGCCCCGCAGTACAACCTTCACAACTCATGGCAGGCCCTCCCACATTTCAACCTCCCTCCCTGGACCTCCCACTTCAAGAGGAATGGCTCGATTAATATGGGATACCTCCAGGCTGATTATCGTTAATATTATCACGCATGTTTGCATGCCAAGTCCATTTCATCTGACCCTTGAAGTGTCTACTGCAGCTGTAGCTACTGGACATTGTCTGGGCACATGGTTGAAGGAGAGAATTTTAAAAGGGAGTGGAGTGGGGGGCGAAAAAGTGAATGCAAAAAGCAGAACATTGGCTGGGAGGTCCAGCATCTTCACCCTGAAGGAGGTCCCAAAGCAGGGGTAAAATGCTCCCGGTTCGGACCGGATCGCCTGATCCGGTAGCAATGGAGGTCGGTGGTTTGGAGAACCAGTAATGATGGCAGCGCAAGGCTCCGCCCACCCACCGGGTCATTTCTTCCTGGTTTTAACCAGGAAGTAACCTGTTTTTTACCTTCTGCGCATGCGCAGAGGGTTTAAGCGCCCATGTGATGCGCTGTGCGTGCACTTCCAAACCAGTTGGAAAGGTAAGTCGATTTCACTCCTGTCCCAAAGATATTTTTTCAGGAGGCAACTGGACTTTGAAGACGTTTTGCTTCTCATCCAAGAAGCTTCTTCAGCTCTGACAAGTTAGTGGGGAATGGAAGGAATTATATTCCTTGCAGAAATCTTTTCATTCCCCACTATCCTTTCAGAGCTGAAGAAGCTTCTTGGATGAGAAGCAAAACGCCTTCAAAAGAAAAAACAAGAAAGTCTAGTTGCCTCCGGAAAAAGCACCTTTGGGACAACCCGGACCTGGATGACTCAGAATCTCTACAGATTTTTAGCTATACAATTTGGGATGGAGACCCTTCGTATAGTGTGGGAGTAGAAATGGATTTCCAGAGGGAAAAAATGGCAGACTACAGGAACCAGGAGCACCACTCAGGTGACCCTGAGGACACAGATAAACATCCAAGTGCTTCAAGGACCTCAAAAAGGATGCAAAGGACCAGCTGTCTGCAAGGAATATCAATCCTTCCATTCCCACTATTCTGTCAGAGCGGAGGAAGCTTCTTGGATGAGAGGCAAAATGTCTTCACAGAAAAACAAAGAAAAGTCTAGTTTAGATTAGATTAGAATTCTTTATTGGCCAAGTGTGATTGGACACACAAGGAATTTGTCTTTGGTGCATAGCTCTCAGTGTACATAAAAAGAAGAGATACCGTATATACTCGAATATAAGCCGAGTTTTTCAGCACGTTTTTCAGGCTGAAAAAAGCCCCCTCGGCTTATATTCAAGTCACCAAAAAAAATGCCTTTTTTCCTGCAACCGTTTTGGCTCCCCGGGTTGCAGGGAGGCTTGCTAAAGCCAAAACAGGGTGTGGGGGGTGCGGCGTCCCTCCCCTGTGCCCCTTTTTGGCTTTAGGGGTTGCAGGGAGGCTTGCAGCTTTTTGCAGCTTCTCCCGCGGCTGGCTGGCTGCTCACTCGCTCGCAACTGAGCAGAGAGGCGGCTGGTGCCTCCCCTCCTCTGCCAAGGGGTAGAGAACTGGCTCTGCTGGATACAAGGAGGTGGGGAAGAATTGGGGCTTCCCTTCTCCCCAGCCCAGCAGACCGTCCAGGGGGAGAGAACCGGTTCCGCTGGATACAAGGGGGTGGGGGTTTCTGCTTCTGGCGCTGGCACCCCCTCGCCCCAGCAACCGTGGTTCTTGCGGTGCCTCTTCCCTGGCAGCACCAGGAGCAGGACTTTCTGTGGGTTTTTTCCCCCTTCGCATCGTCTCCAGATGGTTTTATAAATATGAAGCAATACAGTACGATGGTATGCATTTGGTATCTAGCTGCTGCATTTCCCACCCTCGGCTTATACTCGAGTCAATAAGTTTTCCCAGTTTTGGGGGGTAAAATTGGGGGGGGTCGTCTTATATTCAGGTCGGCTTATACTCGAGTATATACGGTACATTCATTAAGAATCATGATAGTTGCCTCCTGAAAAAGCTCCTTTGGGACAACCATGACTGAGAACCTCTACAGACCCTGAAGGAGGCTTTCTCCAGATTCATTGCAGGTTGTTGTGTTCAGGAGGTTAAAATTTTCCCATTATGAGAGCCAGCTCCTCTTCCCCTCCTGTCGCTTCTAAAGGAGGCAGTGCAACCAAACCCCTAAGTTTGTCTAAGCTGCTTCTTCTGCAACGTGAAGCTCGATTCAGCCCCGCCGGCTGTCTGTCAGGCTCTGGCAGCCTTAAGGTTCCCCTAGATTGGTCAACAGAGCTGTGTCTGCGGGTGTGTTGGAAGAAATATCCATCTGGTTCAGTTCCAAGCTGGGAAAAAGACACTGGAAACATGGAGGCTGATTGGAAAGATGGTTTAAAGGTTAAGCAGAAGCACATGGGAGGTTATGGGCAGCTGACCACATGGAGTTGAGGGGGGGTATTTATACCCCCTCTTGGGCTTTGCACTTGAACTCCCTGTTCCTGTACAAGAATATGTATTCTATTAGCTGTTGTAGGGGTCGTAGCTAACTTTGTAGGTTGTCTGAGTCCCAGGTTTGGTTGAAGTTTGGACTCTCTGAAATGATATAATGAAGAGGCTTGTGCTCTGAAAGGGTGTTGGGCAATCCCTATTATGGCATAATCCAGAGGTGGTTTTCAGCAGGTTCTGACCAGTTCTGGAGAACCGGTAGTAGGAATTTTAAGTACTTCGGAGAACCGGTAGTAAAAATGCCGACTCGCCCCACCCACATCTATTCTCTGCCTCCCAAGGCCCAGCTGATCAGGAGGAAATGGAGATTTTACAGTATCCTTCCCCTGCCACGCCCACCAAGCCACACCCACAAAACCATGCCACGCCCACCAAGCTGCACCCACAGAACCGGTAGTAAAAAAAATTGACACCCATCACTGGTGTAATGACTTTGTCCCGGAGGGCCATGTCTTAATCCCATCACCCTGGAGCTGAAGATCTTTTGTCTTGTAGATAGGCTGGCCCAGTCTTTCTAAATGGGCACCAAATATCTGCTGTGGGCAGGGAGCTGCTTTCGGTCTTTAAAAACATGTTTCTCCTTTAGGGAAATATAATAGTCTGACTTTTAATATTTCTCAAAATATTTCATTCTTCTAGGAGGGGTTTAGCTTCCCACAGGTGCAAAGGAGCTCTCTTTTGCATCTGGCCAGACACTGGCTGAAATTGACCAAGGCTGGTCAATGGATCCCCTGTTTCTCCCGGCAACCATCATAGTATCCCTTTCATGCCCTCGTACAGTCAGGGAAACCGTGGTTGGCATTGCAGGCAATTATGAATACTTTAAAGAATGGCGGTTGAAAGGCAGTGCAAAGACACGGCTATAATTTTTCAGCTTGGTTCGCTGACTTGGGCAATGGCTCAGGGTGGCACAGCCGCCCACTGTCTAGCCAGCAAAGTGCCAGGCTGAGAGCCTGGTGAAGATGGCAGGTTTCCTCAACCCTCTTGAAACCTCGGCTATTTTTGTTCCTGACTGGGCTACGGACAGAGATAATGCTGCTTTTCTTTCAGGGTTGTTGATCCAGATTGTTTTCCCACATAAAAATAAAGGCATGGGAAAAGTCTGAAGTTTGATCCAGTCAGACAAGATCATCACTCCTATCTCATTGTAGGTTGTAGGAGGCTGGGGCCTCCATCGGCAACTTTAAGACTTGTGGACTTCAACTCCCAGAATTCTGGGAGTTGAAGTCCACAAGTCTTAAAGTTGCCGAGGTTGGGGACCCCTGATCTAGGCCAATGCCAGAATGAAGCTCCCTCACACAGAAAGCCCATAAATGACACAAACCTTCAAAAATAGCTGTGTAACATCCAATGTGTGGGATCGCTGACGGGTGGGTGAGGGGAACTAGGTTAATTTTATATGGGAGACAGTAGCCCCTCCTCCAGGACCAACTTCTCTGCAGATAAGGAAATCTGCTGAATATTCAGAAAATGCACCCAGCTGCAAGCAGCTGTTTTCCCCTGTAGAGGAGGAGGGAAACAGGGTTGGGGGTCAGGCGCAAGTAATCAGGAACAGATTACAGATTAACAGAGTTGGATGGGACCTTGTAGGTCATCTCGTCCAACCCCCCATCCTACACCATTTCTGACAGATGGCAGTCCAGTCTTTTCTTGAAAGCCTCCAGTGATGAAGCTCCCACAACTTCCGAAGGCAACTTCTGTTCCATTGGTTGATTGTTCTCACTCCCAGAACATTTCTCCTTATTTCCAGGTTAAATCTCTCCTTGGTCAGTTTCCATCCAGTATTCTTTGTTTGGCCTTCAGGTGCCTTGGAAAACAGCTTGACCCCCTCCTCTCTGTGGCAGCCCCTCAGATATTGGAAGACTGCTATCCTGTCTCCCCTGATCCTTCTCTTCACTAGACTAGCCAGGCCCAGTTCCTGCAACCGTTCATCGTACGTTTTAGTCTCCAGGCTTTAATCATCCTGGTTGCTCTTCTCTGCACTTTTTCTAGAGTCTCAACATCATTTTTATAGTGTGGTGACCAAAATTGGATGCAATATTGGAGTCAAGGTCAAAGCATTTCAAGTTTATTACATGCTACCTATACACAAGAATTTGATTCTATGACCATTTTTCACAATTATGACCATTGCAGCATTCCTGCATGATCAAAATTCGGACACTCGGCAACTTGGCTTGTGTTTGTCACAGTGTCCTGGGGTTGCCATATCCAGGGGTCACGTGACTCCCTTTTCCGATTTTCTGACAAGCAAAGTCAACGGGAAAACCTGATTCACTTAACAACCGTGTTACTAACTTAACAGCTGCAATGATTTGCTTAACTGGCTAGAAAGTTCATAAAATGGGGCAAAATTCACTTAACAACTATCTCATTAAGCAACAGAAATGTTGGGCTGAATTGTGGTCATAAGTCGAGGGAGGAAGTCAAAGTGCCCCATTGTGAACAATGTGTTCACTTAACAAGTGTGCTGTTCACTTTATGACCATTGTATTCGTTTCATGACTGCCACCCCCCCCCCCCATAAAATTGGGTCAGTCACATGACAGAACAGAATAGAGAATAGAACAGAATTCTTGATTGGCCAAGTGTGATCAGAACACAAGGAATTTATCTCTGGTGCAGAAGCTCACAATGTACATATAAACAGCAAGTAATAGGTCATAGGTTATAATCATAGTTACAGTCATGACCTGTTTTATGTCCTTCACAACTTATCAACCTAATGGGCAGGCTCCGGTATGGCCATAAGTCAAGGACTTCTTGTATCCTTTTATTTAAGCTAAGGATGCTGCAAGTTGCTTTTAAACTGATCATTGGACCTAGAAAAGAATTGAGCACCTTATGGCTGGCGAACCACATCTAGCCCTTCAGTGGCCCCAGGGGGTGGACAATGTTGGCAGCAGGGGGTAGGGCATTGGCAGTGGGGTGGTTGGGACATTGGCGACAGGGGGCAGGGTGTCAGGGCGTCAGCATTGGCAGGGGTGGGGCACAGCGGAGGGGAGGGGAGAGCATCGGTCCAGAATTGATGGTGGAGGACAGGGTATCAGGGGGTGGGGGTTGGCGGCTGTTGGTTGGCTGCAGGGGCAGCCCTCCACAGCCCTCCCATTTTCTCATGCGGCTCCTTGGACAATTAACTGCCAAGAAAGAGTACCACTCAGTTCTTAGTAGATCAACCAGAAGTCATTGACACTGTATTTAAAGGGATCAGAATCAGAATAGAGCTGGAAGGGACTTTGGAGGTCTTCTAGTCCAGCCCCCCGCTCAAGCAGGAGAACCTATACTATTTCAGATAAGTGATTGTCCAGTCTCTTCTTAAAAACCTCCAGTGATGGAGCCCCCACGATTTCTGGAGGCAACTTCTGTTCCATTGGTTAATTGTCCTCACTTGTGATGCATCAGTCCTCATAGTGATGCAGCCCCCACTTCCATCAGTTAGGAAGTTTCTTCTTAATTCCAGGTTGCTTCTCTCCTCGATTAGTTTCCATCCATTGTTTCTTGTTCTGCCCTCTGGTGCTTTGGAGAATAATTTGACCCCCTCCTCTTTGTGGCAGCCCCTCAAATATTGGAAGACTGCTATTATGTCCCCCCTAGTCCTTCTTTTCTCTAGACTGGCCATACCCAAATCCTGCAATCATTTTTCATATGTTATAGCCTCCAGGCCTTTGATCATCTTAGTTGCTCTTCTTTGCACTTTTTCCAAAGTCACAACATCTTTTTGTAATGTGGTGACCAAAACTGGATCTAGTATTCCAGATGTGGTCTTACCAAGGCTTTATAAAGTGGTACTAATACTTCACATGATTTTGATTCTATGCCTCTGTTTAGTCAACCAAGGATTGCATTGGCTTTTTGGGCTGCTCCTGCTGCATACGGCTGGTTCGTGTTTCAGTGCTCGTCCACTAAGACTCCAACATCCTTCTCACAGTTCCTGTTTTGGAGCCCGGTTTCGCCTAATCTCAGCATTGTGTCTGCTAGATTTTGCTGCCTGCCTGTTGACTTGTCAATAGCGGCCATGGGTGTCAAACTGGATTTCGGATGGGATTGGTCAGGGAATCATGTGGAATGAATTGAAATTCTCTGCTCCTTTTGCTGCTATTTTGGAGGGAAGAAGTTCTTCTGAGGAGGCCTCTCATCCGTCCCACAAGCCTCTGGCCATCTCAGAAGCTCTGGAGAAAGGAACCTCTGAGATAGCATCTGCAATTATTCACTCTCTGAACAAGTTCCCTCTGGCTTCTTCCTGGAAGTTAGCAAGAGGCCCATTACCAGGAGTTGGGGAGCGATTTCACAACATGCCCCAAGTGAAATCTTTTGCTGATAAAACCCAGGTCATCCCTAGCAAATAGGGGCCTCTTTCTCAGGACAAACGGAAAGTGAAAACTCAGATTAAAACGAGCAGGGTTTTTCACCTTAGATGGGCCTCAGGGAAGCGAATGTTACTCATACCTCTAGCAGAGAGAAGATTGCACAGAATGGTAGAGCAGGGGCCATCAACCTTTCGGACCTCAGGGACCACTAAATTCATAATTTTAAATCCCGCGGACCACTAATATGATCTGCCTAATGACCGGCTGGTGGGCATGGCTAGGTGGTCATGTGACTGGGTGGGCATGGGCCAACTCGATGCCACTCACATCGAGGGGCACCTCGCGGGCCTCTACTCACCCCTCCCAGCCCCTCCTCACCTGCCCGTCCGGAAGCAGCAGACCCCAACAGGAAGCAGTTGCTGGAGCTAAGCAGCCACCATGAGAAGGAGTTGGATCTGACTGAGAAGGAGGCTCAGCAGAAGCACCTCACTGAGGACTACGAGCATAGGCTTTCCAAACAGAGGGAAGACCTGCGGGAGTGCAAGGCCAGGTACAGGTGCCTGGAGGCTCAGCAGGCTGAGATGGTCAGTCAGTTCCAGGCCATGATGCAGTCCCACTGGAACAAGGTCCTCCGGCCCTTCGCCACCAGCAGCACTTACCAGCATCCTCCACCCTTTGCCCAAAGCCCTGCACCAGGAGGCCGAAGCAGACCCCAAATCAGAACTTCTGCCCCCCCTCCAACCCCCACAAAAAGACCCCGAAGGGGGAGGCTCTCTGTAGCAACACAAACGTTCATTGCACTTATTTGGCCTCGGGGCTGTCGTTTGAGGATTCCTGATTTAGTGCAATATTAATAATGCAAATAATTTTTCTGCTGACCACCAGAGTTTTCTCACGGACCACCAGTTGGTGACCACTGTGCTAGAGAGTGTCAAGGTCATTTACTCCAACCCTGCTCGGTGCAGGATCCAATGATTACATTAGAGCATCGCTGCCAGAAGACCATCCAGCCTCTATATGGCTCACCATTGCCTTTTCTTTCAGCATCTGCAGAGAGAGAGAGGTGGGGTGGGGGAGAAGGGGAAGGAGAAGGAGAGAGAAGGAAAAGAAGAAGGAAGAGAAAAAGAAGGAGAAGGGAAGGAGATGGAGATGGAGAAGGAGAAGAGGGAGGGAGAGAAGGAGGAGGAGAAGGAGAGAGAGAGAAAAGGAGATGGAGAAGAAGATGGAAGAGAAGTAGAGGGGGAGAGAGAAGGAAAATGAGAAGGAAGAGAAGGAGATGGTGAAGGAGGAAAGGGAGGGAGAGGAGAAGGAGGGAGAAGGAGAAGGGAGGGAGGGAGGGAGGGAGGGAGGGAGGGAGGGAGGGAGGGGAAGTGTAGGAGGGTGCAATATTCTTGTATAAACCTCATATTTCCTTCATTCCTCCCCCCACAATAATTCAGAAATCCTCCTGCTGAGTGGGAGTGGGGTTCCAAGAGGAAGGGATTTTTTCACCCAGGGCCACGCGTTACACCAGACCTTTGGCCTTTTTAAGATGGCTGAGTAAGCTTTTGCTGCTAGTTTAATTTTAATTATGTTTGAAGCATTGTCATTTACTCCATTAGTAATATCAATTTATTATTTATTTACATTTTTGATAATTGCTCCCTGATATGTACAACTTCTAGGAAGCTATGCCTGTTGATGAGATTTAAATGGTCTCCTTATGTGTCATACTTTGTGTTTCAAAGGGAGTCAATGCAGCTGACAAAGTCGTGAGGTTACATGGGTGCATTGAGGTTTCTCCATAGCGACTTGCACTGCTGAATCCTGGACTGGGTGTCTTCAAGGGCAGTCCCAAGTACAGCACCTTGCAGTAGTCTAGACAGGAGTGACTAAAGCAGGAGTGATTGTTGATAGGATCTCCTGATCCAGGAAGGGGCACAATTTGCATCCAGGTGGATTTGCGCAAAGGCTATACCTGCCATCTGATCTTCCAGCTGGAAGGGTTCGAGAGGAAACCCCCATACTGGTATTTCATCTCTGTCTAAATGTGCTGATAACTTAATGACAGTGCAAGCAAAATATACTTCAGTGCAAAAAAATAAAAAAATAAAAAATGGGAGTCTGGCCTGAAATTCCCCTCCTGCGAGTCTTTGCACAAAGGGGAGACAGAGAGAGAGAGAGAGAGAGAGAGGGAGAGAGAGAAAGAGAAAGAGAGAGAGAGTGTGTGTGTGCACATGGCCACATGTCACTTGTGTTATGTTATGTCCGGCTCTGGCAAGATGAAAAGATTTCTCCAACCGTCTAGCAGCCAATCAGCCAACCGTTTCAAGACTAGACTTGATCTGGGCTGGGCAGGGTCTCCCCCTATTCGGGGCTTGGCAGAAAGCAGGTCTTGCCATGTGATTTAGGGGAGGGTGTGCACCACACACTTGGCTAAATTGCGCTCAGCTAATTTGTGGCTGTGTGCTTCGGGCAGGAAGATATCAGACAGACCCAGGCAACGGGGTATATATTCGGTATTGCCAAAGGTAAACCAAACTAGACCTTCCACCCAGTGGTGGGTTTCAAAAATCTACTACCAGTTCTGTGGGCGTGGCTTGGTGGGCGTGGCAGAAGGTTACTGCAAAATCCCCATTTCCTCCCGATCAGCTGGGACTTGGGAGGCAGGGAATAGATGGGGGCGGGGCCAGTCAGAATTTTTACTACCGGTTCTCCGAACTACTCAAAATTTCTGCTACCGGTTCTCCAGAACTGGTCAGAACCTGCTGAAGCTCACCTCTGCTTCCACCAAACAATCCAGTTTGGTCTAGTGGTGAAGGTACTGGCCTGGAAACCAGGAGATGGTGAGTTCTAGTCCCATCTTAGACATGGAAGCCAATTGTGTGACTTTGGGCCAATCACTGTCTCTTAGCCCAACCCACTTTGCAGGGCTGTTGTTGTTATGTCCTTATAAGGACATCCGGCCGGGGATTGGATAATCCACCGGGCGGGAAATTTGAAACACTGTCATTGGACGGCCGGTCTGCCGGCGCGCTATAAAAGAGCTCCAGCAGCACAGCCGTCCGTCTGTTCTGACTTAGTTGAGAGCTGAATAAACCTTGTTGAACAGACCCCGCTGGTCTCGTCTTCTTTCCCTGCGCTCGATCTAACACTGGCGATGAAGGATTTGCGAAGAACTGCCACGCGGAACAAACCTCGCTCATCGAGCTAACCTCACTGAGCTGAAGTCACTGAGCTGGTCACTGAACATGGAGGCTTCGCAAGCCGCGATGGCTCCGATCTCCAAATTCGACCCCAGAGTGGAGAAATGGACATCCTACTTGGTTCGGTTCCGCCAGTTTCTGCGAGGAAACAACTATCAGGACCTCTCCGATGAACGGAAGAGAGCCCTTTTTCTGGCGCACTGCGGCTCCGAAGTGCTAGAAATGGCCATCGACCTCGTGTCCCCAAGGAACATCGAAGAGATGTCATGGGCTGACTTGCAAGACGTGCTCAAGGAGCACTACGCACCCACAGGGACTCCCATTGCCAACAGGTTCACCTTCCAACAGAGGAATCAGTTGGAAGGGGAATCCATCAAAAACTTTGTGGCGGCTCTCCGACAACTCGCGTCAAATTGCGAGTTCGACAATGTGGAGAACGCCATTAGGGACCGCATCGTCTTTGGCATGAGGGACATTGGACTTCAACGAAAGTTCCTCAGCTGAAAGAAAATCCTGCTAAAGGACATCGTTGAGGAGGCAATCGCAGCCGAAATCTCGGAAAAAGCAGCAGCCGCAATGAGCAGAGCTAAAGGGGTGCACAAATTACAGTGACACCCCAAAAGCTCATCCGAAGACTCATCTGCCAGCTCCTGCTCCAACGACGAAATGGCCGTCCACAAGTTGTCCCGCCAAAACCACCGCGAGTGTACTCAAGATGGCGCCCGGGCTGAGCGCTGCGCTAGCTGTAAAGGAAACCATGCCAGGGCCAAATGTCGCTGGAGAGATGCCATCTGCCGACGCTGGAACAAACGGGGCCACATCGCAGAGGCCTGCAGGGCCAAGTACCTGCCCCGGGCCCGTTTCTTCCCAGCTGGGGAGAGAAATGGCAAGATTACCAAAGGTCATCCAAACGGTTCTTGACCAGGTCCCAACAACGCGGCAGCGGCTACACGATGAGCGGAGTCGATCATCAGACCTCCAGCATCCACACCATTGATGACACGGCTGCAAAGTTCCATGCCACCGTCCTTGTGGAAGGGACGCCCTGCTCCATGGAGGTAGATTCGGGATCGAACTACTCCATCATGGACTGGCATCAGCTGAAGCGTCTGAAACCAGGTGTCTGCAAAAGGGACCTCAAGCCTCTGCGAGCGCGCCTTGTTGACTTCAGTGGCAACCCTGTCAAGATCCTGGGGAGGACATCACTCCGGGTCACCTACCACGATTTCCAGGGTGTCCTATCCATCACCATTGTGGGTCACAGCCGCCCGAGCCTGCTGGGGATGAAGTGGTTCGAGCCATGGGGGCTGTCAATCAGCGGAATTCACCAAATTCGCAGGGATGAACTCGACAACCTCATCAAAGAGTTCAAGGAAGTCTTCGATGGTAAGCTGGGGAAATTTGTGGGAAAACCTATCTCTTTTAACCTGGATAAGGCAATTACTCCCATCAGGCTAAAGCCCCGCAGGGTTCTGTTCGCCTTGCGGCCCAAGGTCGACGCCCAGATAGATAAGCTCATTGCCCAAGGCGTCCTGGAACCGATCGATCATGCTGCATGGGAGACCCCCATTGTGACCCCGATGAAGCATGATGGGTCTGTGTGCATCTGCGCTGATTACAAGTGTTCACTAAATAAGGCCCTCCAGCAGAGCGCATATCCGGTCCCAGTGGTGCAACATCTGCTGCACTCACTTGGGAGCGGATCAATATTCGCAAAATTGGACCTGCCCCAAGCTTACCAGCAACTGCCAGTGGATGAAAAAACTGCGGAGGCACAAACTATTGTCACCCATAGGGGGGCTTTAAAATGCACACGCCTCCAGTTTGGAGTCAGCACAGCCCCAGGGATTTTTCAATCATTTATGGAACGCCTTCTCCAAGGCATTCCAGGGGTGGTCCCTTACTTCGATGACGTCTTGATCTCCGGGCACTCTAAAACTCAACTGCTCGAGCGCCTGCGGCTAGTCCTACAGCGATTCAAGGAGAAGGGTTTGAGAGTCAGGAGAGACAAGTACATCATTGGAGTCCAGGAAGTCGAGTTCCTGGGTTATCTCATTGATAAAAATGGCATCCACCCCACCAAATCCAAAGTTAGGGCCATTCATGAAGCTCCTGCCCCCCAAAATAAGACGGAGCTTCAGGCGTTTCTGGGACTACTGAATTTTTACAGTGTCTTTCTGAAACAGAAAGCCTCCGTGGCTGAACCGCTCCATCGCTTGCTGGGGAAGGCAGCTCCCTGGAGATGGGGGGAGGAAGAGGAAGCAGCATTCAAATCTGTCAAAGACCTGCTATCTTCCAAGACTGTCCTCATCCAATACCACGAGACACTCCCCCTACTGTTAACATGCGACGCATCTCCCTATGGCATCGGAGCAGTCCTCAGCCATCAGTTCCCGGACGGGAAAGAAGCACCCATCGCTTACTTCTCAAAAACGCTGTCCAGCGCTGAGAGGAATTACAGCCAGCTGGACAAAGAAGCCCTGGCCATCGTCGCTGGCATCAAGCGTTTCCACGAATATTTGTATGGGCGGAAGTTCACCATCATCACAGACCACAAACCTCTGCTGGGACTATTGTCAGGGGACAAACCCACACCGAACTACACATCACCCAGGATGACATGCTGGGCAATCTTCTTGGCCGGGTACTCATATGTGCTAAGCCACAGACCCGGCAGCAACATCAGCAACGCTGACGCATTGAGCAGGTGCCCGTTGAGAGACCTGGTGGAGGACCCAGCTCCCACCCTGGGGCTGCATCACATCCATGATGACCAGGCTTGCCCGGTCACCTCAGCAGACGTGGCCGCGCAGACCCAAAAAGACTGGACTTTGAAACAGATGCTGTCTTGGGTGCTGCGCGGGTGGCCTCCGGGACAGCTGACCGATGACCTCAAACCATTTGCGAAGAGAGAGCAGGAGCTGTCATCCATGAAAGGCTGCCTGCCATGGGGAGACAGAGTCGTGGTTCCCCAAGCGCTGCGCCAAAAGGCTTTGAAAACCTTACACAATGGGCACCCTGGCATAGTGTGCATGAAGGGACTGGCACGGAGTTACGTCTGGTGGCCATCTTTGGACAAGGACATTGAAGACTGGGTCTCCAGATGTGACCCGTGCCAAAGAATCCGCCCCGCCCCACCGCAAGCACCTATTTGCCGAATTGGAGACACCAAGCAACCATGGGCACGGGTGCACATTGACTTTGCGAAGCCGATGCAGGGGAAGTACCTTCTGATAGTGGTGGACGCCTTTTCCAAATGGCTCGAGGTCATCCCCCTGGCATCCATCACAACAGAAGTCACCATCAGAGCTCTCTGGCGCCTATTTGCAACTCACAGGCTACCGGACGTGCTCGTTTCCGATAATGGCCCGCAGCTGACCTCGAAGCCCATGGAGGAGTTCCTGGCTGGTTTGGGCATCCATCATACCCTCTCTGCCCCCTACAGACCGGCGGGGAACGGGCAAGCCGAGAGGATGGTGAGATTTACCAAGGAGGCTCTTGCCAAAATGGGACCGGGCAATTGGCAAGAGAAAATTGATAAATTCCTCCTGATCCAACACATTATGCCGCCACCAAAAAGAGCCCGGCCGAAATGTTGATGGGCAGGAAGCTGAGGTCACCCCTGGACCGACTGCACCCCCTGTACCACTCTGAGGTCACAGCTACCGCGAGCCGGCCACTTTGGGGTTTCACCACAGGCGACCCGGTTTTCGCGCTCAATTTCCATGGCCTACCAAAATGGCTTAAAGGAAGAATTGAGAGCGTAACCGGCCCGAAGTCCTACACTGTTGAGCTGCAACAGAGTGGTCTGTAGACATCACATCGACCAACTCCGGAAGAGGTGGGAAGGGGCAGAAGGAAACCAACCAGAAGAGGTAGTCCTGCACCACCCCGACGAGGTAGGACGACAACACCCCCTCGAGGTAGGACGACAACACCCCATTGAGGTAGTCCTGCGCCACTCCGACAAGAGGCGGGACGACAAGGCCCGCGCCTTCAATGGCCACATCACAGCCCAGCAGCAAGGCCGGAGGCGCACGGACAGGTCCAGCACTGTCAACGGCCGAGTTCCGGACAGGCCCAGGACAAGAGCCGGAGGGAGCAGGAACAACCAACATCCAGGCAGGCGGCGAGGTACAGACTGAACTGCGCAGGTCGAGCAGAACCTCTAGACGCCCCACCTACCTGCGTGACTACGTTCAATGATTGGCATAAGCAGACCTGTTTATCATCTGGGGGGAGGAGTGTTATGTCCTTATAAGGACATCCGGCCGGGGATTGGATAATCCACTGGGCGGGAAATTTGAAACGCTGTCATTGGACGGCCGGTCTGCCGGAGCGCTATAAAAGAGCTCCGGCAGCACAGCCGTCCGTCTGTTCTGACTTAGTTGAGAGCTGAATAAACCTTGTTGAACAGACCCCGCTCGTCTCACCCGATCTAACAGTTACGGGGAAAATAGGATTAGGAAGGCGTACAGGTAGTCCTCGGCTCACAACTGTTCATTTAAAGATTGCTCGAAGTTACAACAGCAATGGCAAAAGCGACGTATGACTAGTTTTCACACTTATGACTGTTGCAGCATCCCCGTGGTCATGTGATCAAAATCCAGGCACTTGGCAACTGGCGTGTTTTGTCCTAGGGTCACGTGACCAGCATTTGTGACCTTCTCAGCCAGCTTCTGACAAGCTGGATTTGCTTAATGACTGCATGATACACTTAACAATTGTGGCAAAAAAAAATATAAAATAAGGCACAACTTTCTTAACAACTGCCTTGCTTAGCAGCAGAAATGTTGGGCTCAGCTGTGGTCATAAATTGAGGACTGCCTGCATTATGTATGTTCAGTGCCTGGAGTTATTTATAAAGTAGTAAAAACAGGATAAAAATGCAATAAATAGATACATCCCGAATAGGCACATTGCTTTTTAAGCATTGCTCTGAAGCTGATAACTCCCAGCTCTGCCTGTGGTAGACCAATGTCTTTCCGGAGTCTGAACACAAAACCTATCTAGATTAGGAATTTCCAACCTTGGCAACTTTAAGCCTGGTGGACTTCAACTCCCAGAATTCCCCAGCCAGCTTTGCTTTGAATTCTGGGAGTTGAAGTCCGCCAGGCTTAAAGTTGCCAAGGTTGAAGACCCCTGATCTAGATGGTGTTTTCGGGGTTTAGGACAACTCACCATGGTCAACTAGCTGTGGCCAACTTGCTGTGGGGCAACTTACCATGGAACAAGAGTTACACTAATCAAAGGTATAAGTACAGATTAGGCGAGACCTGGCTCAAAAACAGTCACTGTGAGAGGGACCTTGGAGTCCTAGTGGACGATCACTTGAATATGAGCCAGCCGTGTGGGGCAGCAGCCAAAGAAGCTAATACAATCCTGGGTTGTATAAATAGAGGCATAGAATCAAAATCATGTGAAGTATTAGTACCACTTTATAAAACTCTATAATAAGACCACACCTGGAATACTGCAACCAATTTTGGTCCCCATACTACATTAAAGGATCAATGGTGGGTTGTTCCCTGTTTGCACCGGTTCGTAAGAACCGGTAGTAAAAATTTGTAGTAATTTGGAGAACCGGTAATAACATTGGCTGACCACACCCCCAAACCGGTCCCCGGCCCGGTTGCCGCTCGCTTACCCCCATCAGAGGCTTTTTTTTTTACTTTTAAAAGCATTTTTTCTACAACCTCTTTGGCCGAAAAAATGCTTTTAAAAGTTTAAAAAAAAAGCCTCTGAGGATCATGCGGCTCAGCTGGGATCGTCAGAGGCTTTTAAAAGTTAAAAGAAAAAAAAGTTGGCCACGCCCACCCAGTCACATTACCCCCCCAAGTCACGCCCACAAAATAAGCCACGCCCACAGAACCTGTAGTACAATATTTTAGAACCCACCCCTGGACAGGACCTCACAGAAACCCACGAAAGCAACCCTACAATGCTAAGTCAGATGTTTGAGTCAACTGCCCTCTCCTTTTTAATGGAAGCAATTTTTTCCCTGGCTACTTCGGGCACAGAAAAAAATGCCACCTTTTCTCTTTCTTGCCAGAGATGGGTCTACGAACATCCCAAACCAGGTTGCCAAGTGGAGAAACTGAGGCGACTTTAAAGCTTTTTACCTTCAAGGGATGACTATTTATTACACATAATTTTGTTGGCAATCAAGATCTCTAAGCCATTTTCCATAAGAGATACAATCAAAATTAAATCCAGGAATATTAAAAACAATTTAAAAAGAACAATTAAAATGAACAATAAAAGCTCATTTTAAAAAAAAAAGTGATTTAGGGCTCTTTACAAGCCAGGAAAAGGTCAAAATTTCTTCATCCCAGCATGGAGACCCCTTGAGGGAGGCCTGTCGTGAGCTAGGGCAGCCTCCTCAGAGGTGTGGGTGTGGGTGTGGGATCATCTCCAAAGAGCCATTATTTTAGGCTGGGCCTGAGCCAAATAATAATCAGTACTTTGGCTTTTGCCCAGAAACAATTTGGCACAGGTGTAATGTGGTGTCTTTTGAGTTCTTCCAGAAACCATATGGGTACTAAATTCATGTACTTGTGTCTCTCTATTTGGTTGATGTTTTTTATATCTTTTTGCCATATGGCTTTATGGAATGTATTGTTGTTTGGTGACCCATACCTACCATATTTTTCGGAGTATAAGACGCACCTTTCCCCCCCCAAAAGGGGGTGAAAATTTAGGTGCGTCTTATACACCTAATGTAGCCCCATCCACCCGCTGGTCCCCACCCTTTGGCCTCTGCCTCGCAGCAGTTACCTCCTTGCAAGCAAACAGCAAGAAAAAACAGCTCCGTTCAGTTTCAGCACAGCCTAATTAGCACAAGTTAATTGGATCGGTCTCAGCTGATTTGCTCTCAGCTGTTTTGCGCAGGGCTCTGCTGTTTGCTGCAAAGAGGTAAATTGCCAGAGCAGATTTTTCCCCCCCTTGTGCTAATCAAGCTATGCTGAAAACGAAAACGAAAGTAAAGCAGGCTGTTTGCTGCAACGAGGCAAAATTGCTCAGAGGCAGAGTTCTTTTTCTTCTTTTCCTCACCAAAAAAGGCAGGTGTGTCTTATCCTCTGAAAAATACGGTAGGTCATGTGCTGAGTGGACGGTTCTACAACGAACAAATATTGTGATGTTTAAAGGGTTTGGCCAGAAGTGGGAAGAGCTGTCCTCCACCATTGATATTCCCTGAGTGACTTTGAGGTGGTCGTTCTGTTTTAGTTCAATCTAATTCACGGGGTGAATTACTTTTGAGTGACCTGAAGGATTGTATTTTGGGCAGGTCAACCTGATCAAGATCTTTTTATGTGATTGTGAGGAATTGACAGTAACCGGATAGCACATAATCAATCAATCAGTCAGTCAGTCAGTTTACCACACAACCAGAAACATAGTTCCTGCTATTATACCTGACACCAACCACAACCCACATACAACACAGCCAGCTGCAGAACTAAAAGACTTGGTTCACTCCATGGGAAGATGTTGTAAGGCCGTCATTCATGCTAAAGGTTACCCAACAAAGTATTAGCTGACACGGTGATAATTTTTGTATATCTCATTTTTTTTCTACGTGTTTTACTTTTCTTCTTTATACTGTAACTGCTACCCTAATAGCAAATCCTTCATAAAAGTTATTGCATTACATTCTTGATTAAATTATCTTTCCATTGAT
Organism: Ptyas mucosa; assembly: GCA_012654045.1. NCBI lineage: Eukaryota > Metazoa > Chordata > Lepidosauria > Squamata > Colubridae > Ptyas > Ptyas mucosa. The sequence continues at coordinate 8,818,829 of WNWU01000044.1, forward strand.
ATATAACTTTATGGTACTACTAAAAAAAAAAGTGGTGTTATTAGCTAGTTTTAGAAAATACACTTTCCCCAAAACGTTTCCACAATTTTGGCCACTGCTGTACTTCATTTAGCTGTATTTCCTGTCTCGTTTACCCAGAAGGCTGACATCAATTTTGCAACTCTGAAGGTACAAATCTCCCACCTACTTTTACCTGCCTGATCTATTAGGACGGCTCCTTCCTCTCACTGTTAAACCACAGGTGCTCCCCCAATCTTGCCTGATGGTTTTGTACGCAGATAGAGCTTCAGTAACACATACCAGGTCTGCACAATTATCTATTATTCTCCCATGAAGGCATGAGAGTTTATTATATATAAAGGTAAAGGTAAAAGTTTCCCCTGTCCAGTCGTGTCCGACTCTAGGGGTGGGGGCTCATCTCTGTTTCTTAGCCGAGGGAGCCATCATCGTCTGAAAACATTTACGTGGTCATGTGGCCAACATGGCTAAACACCAAAGGCACACAGAACACTTCCCACTGAAGTGTACCTATTTATCTATTCGCATTTGCATGCTTTCGAACTGTTAGGTGGGCAGGAACTGGGAAAAATAATGACACACACACATTGTGTGGCGCTTGGGTGTGTAAGCTATCCACCTGACAAGCTCCGGGGAGTAGGGTAGATGAAACTGGCTGAGAAGACAGAAGACTAACATGCAAATCTCTTAATCTGCAACGGTCTTCTAATGCCCCTCGTGGTACCTTCCAATACCTTTCACTGTTCCTCCTTCCCCAAGTCTGACAGATCCTAGCCAACATAATGCATCTCTACATCAGCACTGACTACCACATGCAGGATGCGTCTCCATGCCCAGCATTTCACCCAGCTCTTTATCCACAGCACCTCTAATGCCTCATATTTTTCTCTACAAACCTTTGCGGCTTCTAACCCTGCTCTTCAAAGCTTCTAGCAAATCTTTCCGCAACCAGTTTGTGCGAATAGGAAGGGAATCTTCTTCCTCTTCCATTTCTTCCTTTCCCCCACTCCTCCTCTTCCTCTCAGTATATATTGTTTAATAAGCTTAGTTTATATCCATGTGCATGTCACAGTAAACGATGATTCCTCTAAAAGTTGGTTTATCATTATCAGAGTGCTGGTACCTACTGCTTGATGACCTGTCATTAATTTCCTGACAATGAGAGCAATTAATCAATGGAACAGCTTCCCTTCCAGAGTTATTTTCAAGAAAAGATCGGACAACCATTTGTCTGAGATGGTGCAGGGTCTCCTTCTAGTACTACAATTCTGTTTTTGTATTGTGGAGTGTATCCGTTTTTCACTTTTTTTGTGAAAAGTGAAAGAAAGAACTAAAATGGAAAATATCAGAGATGTCAGGTTTTCAGACCAAGATACGCACAAGTGAAGAATCATGTTGTCACATCTTGTTCAGCAGACAATGTTCCACTTTGCGAAGTGCAGAATAATGGAAGGTTCAGCTGTTCCCCCGTTGCCGTTTTTAACAGGAAGATGAGAGCCGAGAGACGCCCCCTGCGTGGCCAATTTTAAACGGAGGTGCAAATATCACATTGATGAAGTTGTCAGGCATAATTGTGATAAGTCGTATCCGACTATGGCAGAAGCTTAAGCATCGTTCAGTGAGTCCCAGCTGCATCGTTCCATCTCTGCCTGCCTGAACAGCCTGCCTGTTTGGTAACCAGCACCATTGTGCCCGTCTGGCATCACGGCTGTCCCCAAACCCTGTGCTAGGCAACGCTGCCATAGAAGAAGAGGCCTCTCGAGGGTGGAACATGCTGCTTTGAGAAAGGGCTGGATGGCTTTTTCTTCATCCCGGGCCTTGGAAAAGCTGGCCTTTTTTTCTAAAAGCCAGGGGGACCTTGCATGTCTTCTAAAATAGGAGTCCCCAACTTTTCCGGCTTGGTGGACTGGTAGGGGGAGAGAGAGGCTGGTTCTGTGTGAGTGGCAGACACGAGCGCAAGCGTGCACCAATTGCATTTGCACAAGCGACAGGCACCCATGCACACCACTCACACCAATAGAGCTTCACACGCAAGTGCCCGCCACTCGCACAAGCGGATCTGTGGGCACCTGTGCACTCACCCACTGCTTGCGTGGCCCGGTTTCAAATGGGGCATGGCCCAGGGGTTGGGGACACCTATTCTAGAAGGTCTAAATTGATACAACAGCAACCAAAGACAGTTCCGTCGTGCCCAGGAGGTAGGTTAGTGGGCATTAGTCTCTCAAAGCTTTTAGGACAAGGAGCAAAACTTTCACTACAGCACAAGCTGGAAGAATTTGTCCCAGAGAGGGCCCTATCTACAGAATAAGAGTTGGAAAGGACCTTGAAGGTGTTCTAGTCCAACCTCCCTGCTCAAGCAAGAGACCCTATGCATCCTATAGGTACCACTTCAGTGGGAAGTTAACAGCGTTCCATGATGTCATGCTGGCCACATGACTGCAGAAATGCCTTCAGACAGCACTGGCTCAATGGTCTTATCAAAGCGGAGATGAGTATCATCCCCCTATAATTGGCAACAAGTAAAATCTGCAGGGAGTCCTTTACGTTTTTAATAATGCAAGTCATAATTCCTTCCCCAAATAGTCCTTTAGGAATAGTAGACACCCCCTCTCCCCCCAAAAGAGAGATCTCTACCTCTATTTTAAGTCATGATGGAATAATAAACTGATATCCCAGAAAGTGCAATAGCAAAAGAGGCACCAAAACTTTGGGAGTCTGAGAAATTGCTCCTATGGCCAAGCCCTGGAGATGAGGGGGAGCACAGAAAGATGGTGTCTCCAAAATGGGGGGAGGCCTGTAAGTCCTCCTCTAACAACTAATAACATTAAAAACACAAACAGATTCTTGGGGTAGAAATTGTATGGAACCAGGGAGCATTATCAAACAAGTGCATGGAAACAGACCCCCATTCATATATTTTAAAAGAAGATATTTACTTTGCGGTAAATATTTTCTTCACTGACTATTCAACGAGTGACACATTTCTCTGAACCTGAGAAACTCATTCACCGAGACAGGCCCAGATCCAAAATGAAAATAACATTTGAAGCCCCCGAGGTCTTCCCAAGGAAGGGAGGACCAACTCTGAAAGGCAGATGGTTACATTATGTGCAACTCTGCCTTGCCAGTTATATAAGAGTCCATAACTTAAAAGAGACAAGGAGGGGGCTCCCTTCCCCTCCTAATCCCCTCTTGGATTAGAGAAGATCTCTTCTTCTCCATTCATGACTTCCAAGATGAAAAGCCATTCTCCTGGGCGTGAGGAACACTTACAAATCTCCTGGATCACTCTATATTTATTAACCAGAGGTTGAATGCGTAAAAACTTTGGGTTAAATATAAATGGACCCACGTGTTTGTTAAGTTTGGTTTACTGAATAAACTATATTTGGGTTTGTACAAGAAGACATAAACAATCGCTCAACCACGTGTACAAAGTTCCCTCATTGGCAATTCACAGAACAGATTAAATTAAAAAAACAACAAAAAAGTGGCCAAAGTCTTGCAAAATTGCCAAGTTTCTGAGATTTGGGATGAGAATGTTAATATCTTGCAAGATCTGCCCTGAGAGTTTAGCTTTGTTTAAGTTTAAATGTTGGCCCTGCGTTGTTGTGCAGAGTTGTTGTGCAAAAGTTTCCAATGCCTGAAAATGTTTTCAATCCCTGCAATAATTCATACTTTAAAATCACAGTGACTGAGCTCTCGCATTAAACAAAATCCAAACAAACCTGATTACATCTTGGGTAACACGAAGAGTCCAGCTTTGGCCTAGTAAGTCATTCTCATGGGCTCACAGAGCACATTCCAAGTGATGGGCATGTAAACAATCAGCCTCGTAAAGGAACAATAATAGTTTAAAACATTATTTTTCTAAGTTACTACTCCAGTGATAAATTGTGGTCAGAGAACAATTGGCTACATTTGTTCTTTTTACAAATCATTGCAATTCCTCTTTAATTATCTGATATGCACAAGGAACACTTCACCTGCTTCTTCTTCTCCAACAGCTTTTTGAAATATTTCTCTGGAAAGCTTATATGATCTTCACAGCTATAAGTATCATTTACTGTATAATTGAGTGAGGGTGCAAACCACTAAGAATGGTGCTCTTTCCTCTCATTTCCATGAAGTACAGAAACCAACAAAGAAATGTTTTAGAGAAAATAGAAATTTGTGGTTTGGTTTATTTATATTCATATTCAGATGAATGAATGAATGAATGAATGAATGAATGAATGAATGAATGCTCAGCTTATCCAACAGGCCAGTGTTTCTCAACCTTGGGAACTTTTAAGATGGGTGGACTTCAGCTCCCAGAATTCCCCAGTCAGCACAGTGTTGAGAAACATTACAATAGTGTAAATTGCAAACTGGTCAGATGCACGGGGCAAACTCAGCTGCAGTGTTGGCAAACTAAAAAGCAAACCCAGATTTCCAGGAGGGTAGAAACAGCCCTGGAAAACTCTTAACCTCTGGCTGCCAGCTAGCTTTCATCCAGAATTTTGCAGGGCCAGGCTGCTAACTGTAATCACGATCACCTATGCCTGGTGCAAACTCAGAAAATGGAATTAAACGGGTTAGTGGGCTAAATAAATGTCTCTCCAGGAAATACAGATGAGGACCCTCACTTCTGAAAGCCTCCAAATCCCAGTTCTGGGATCAGATCATCACCTTTGAGTGCAAGGACCCATCCCACCTTGCAAGCAAGGACTTGCAGGCGGCACCTGTCAGGTGCTTTGCCTCTGTAGTGGGCACTATTGCCTGAGAAGGGCTGGGAGGTTTTCTCTCATTTGCTTCAGGAGAAGAAGCTGGTTCTTGCCCGCTGCCCTTGGGGGATCTTTTGGTTTAATCGAAATAGAGTTGGAAGGGACCTTGGAGGTCTTCTAGTCTAGCCCCCTACTGAAGCAGGAGATCCTATACCCGTGATGGTGAACCTATGGCACGGGTGCCACAGGTGGCACATGGAGCCATATTGATGGGCATGCAAGCTCAGCTCCAGCACACATGCGTGCGCCAGCCAGTTGATTTTTGGGCCTTCTGGGCTCACCAGAAGTCAGGAAACATGCTGTTGCTGGCCTCCGGAGAGCCTCTGGGGTGGGGTGGGGAAGGCCATGTTTGCCCTTCCCAGGCTCCTAGAAAGGCTCTGGAGCCTGGGGAGAGCGAAAAATGGGCCTACCGGGCCCACGTGCCGTTGCATGCCAAAAGCAGGGGAAGCATGGAGGGACGGGACGCATAGAATTATGGATGTGGGCACACATGTATGTGACACCCCCCCACCGCGCTCCCCCTTCTTTTGGCACGCAATGGCAAAAAGGTTAGCCATCACTGTCCTATACCATTTCAGAGAAGTGACTGTCCAGTCTCTTCTTCAAAGCCTCCAGCAATGGAGCTTCCATGATTTCTGGAGGCAACTTCTGTTCCACTAGTTAACTGTCCTCACTGTTAGGAAGTTTCTCCTTAATTCCAGGTTGCTTCTCTCCTCGATTAGTTTCCATCCCTTGCTTCTTGTCCTGCCTTCTGAAGCTGTGGGAAATGAATTGACCCCCTCTTCTTTCTGGCAGCCCCTCAAATACTGGAATACTGCTATCATGTCCCCCCAGTCCTTCTTTTCTCTAGATTGGTCAAACCCAAATCCTGCATCTTCCTATGTTTTTGTCTCCAGGCTTTTAATCATCTCAGTTGCTCTTCTCTGCACTTTTTCCAAGGTCACACCCACTTTTTGTAACGTGGGGACCAGAACTGGATGCGGGTGTGGCCTTACTAAGCCTTTATAAAGCGGTGCCAAATACTTCACGTGATTTTGATCCTATGCCTCCGTTTATACAACCCAGGATTGCATTGGCTTTTTTGGGTGCCGCCGCACACGGCTGGCTCGTGTTTCAGCGCTCGTCCACAAGGACTCCAAGGTCCCTGTCGCCGTTCCTGCTTTGGAGCCAAGGGGTCCGAAAGCGGCGAGGGCTCGACCTCGAGGGCGCTGCGCGGGGCTCCGAGACCCTCCGCTCTGCAGATTCGCAGAGACCGGCCAGCCGGGCGGCCGAGCGAGGGAAAGGCGTCTTGCCGCCGGACGCCTCCCTTCCTCCCGCCAGGCGAGCGGGCGGGCGGGGGGCGCGCGGGGAGGGGGCGGGCGAGGGGCAGGTGGCCTCCCTCTACCCCCGCCCCCTCGGAGGGGGCGGCCCCCCGATTTGCATGCGACTCAGACGGGCGCCGGAGCGCGCCTTTGCGCAGGAGGCGAGGAGCGCGCCCAGCCGGAGGAGGAGCCGCCGCCGCCGCCGGAGCTGCCGCTAGAGGCGCCTTGGGAGAAGTCGGCGGAAAGTTGGCGGCAGCGGTGGCCGCGTCCTCCGCTTTGTCCCGGGCCGAGCCCGCGGCCGCTGCTTGGCCGGGCAGAGAGCAGGGGCGCCCGGAGAGCGGGCGAGGGCGGCGGGGCTCGGCGCCGCCGGAAAGCGAGAGCGAGGCAGGCGGGCGGGCGGGGAAGGCGAACGGGCTGCCGGACTGCCCTGGGCCGGCCTCCTCCTCCTCCTCCTCCTCCTCCTCCTCCGCCCGGCGCCGGCCATGTCGTCCATCCTGCCCTTCACGCCGCCCATCGTGAAGCGGCTGCTGGGCTGGAAGAAGGGCGAGCAGAACGGGCAGGAGGAGAAGTGGTGCGAGAAGGCGGTCAAGAGCCTGGTCAAGAAGCTGAAGAAGACCGGGCAGCTGGACGAGCTGGAGAAGGCCATCACCACGCAGAGCGCCGCCACCAAGTGCATCACCATCCCCAGGTAGGGCCGGCCGGAGCCGCCGGGGGAGGCGGGGAGGCAGGCTTTGTCCTCGGACCGTCTCTCCGGGCCGTCCCGCCGGGGGGCGGGAGGAGGGAGGCTTCTGGCTTGCGGGGACCGGCCGGGGGCTCCGGAGGAGGAGAGCGCCTGCGAGCATCTCCCTCCGCTGCCTCCGGGGTCCTTTAGGCACAGATGCCGGCAGCGCTGGGAAGGAGGGTGTGTGTGTCTCCCATGGGGGAGGAGGGGACGAGAAGGAGGCTGCAAAAGTCCCGCGGAGGATGGAGAGGCGCCCCGCCGGCAGCTCTTGCTTCGCCTGCTTCCCCGGAGCACCTTAGTCGGCACTCAGAATAGGGGCCAAGAAAACCGAGGATGTTAAAAAAAAAACAAAACCCACCTTTAAATGAGCTGCGAAAATGTTCCACCGTCATCGAATTCACTTATTCCCCTTTTTGGTTTGGTTTGGTTTGGTTTTCTTTACATTTATTCAGAGACTGGCATTGGTTAGGAGACTGGGTTTCTGCCCAAGCAGAAGAGTGCAGCAATTGCAATTATTTGCCTATATGAAATAAAGGGACCAGCAAATGATAGTAGTAACGTTGGGCAACATGGCACGAATGGCAGGATGTAACCACCTAGCTTTTTTTTTTTTTTTGCTAAACCCCTAGAAACCTACTTCCCACCAGGGCCCTTCCTGGGAGCCAGCTCCTCTCCTCCTGGAAAGTTTTAATCCTGATTTGATGCTGGAGCAGCTTGTTCAGAAGTGACCAGGACCCTTCTGGCCAGGAAGACCAGGATTTGAAGAAGGGCATATACCTTGCTGGGAACTAGGGCAGGGGATCTACCAGGGTTCAGTTTCCTGGGGGTCTGCCTGAGTGGAGGGGATGAGCAGTCTTTTCTGGCTTCCGGCCCTGTCTGCAAACTGCCCGGAGGCGTCTGGGTGAGCTGCCTTGGAGATGGGCCGAAGTGGGGCAGAGGTTCCAATGGACTTGCTCTCTGTCTAGACCAGGGGTGTCAAAACTTGATTTCGTTGAGGGCTCTGTGTTTGACCTTGGGGGCCAGGGTGGGAGTGGCCAACTTGACATCACTAGTGTTGGGGGCGCCTGTGGTGGCCAGAGCGCTCTGTCAGAGAAAACGGGCTCCCAAGCTCCGTTTTTGGCTGCAACCGCTTCCTGCAACCCTCTGCCAGCAAAAACGGAGCTCGGGAGGGCCGCGGGGTTTTCACTGGCAGATGCCCCATGGGCCAGTTCTTTGCTATTTCCAGGGCAGCCCTATGGGCTCCGGCCCCTGGTCTAGACTCTAGCTACTGGAAGGGCCCTTGGCTGAGTCTCTTCAGCCTCCATTGCTAGAAGGTCTCCTCTGCACAGGGAGCTCCCCCAAATCGCCCTTTCTTGCTGGGATAATATTCGCAGAGGACTTTTCCCTTCCTGCCCTGGGCTGTGCAAAGGCCTCACAGAACCCCCGCTTGTGCATTACATGGGAGACGATCCATTTCGAACTCCTGGAGCTTGAAGGGAGAATGCAGTTGGCCTAAGTTGGACAGGGTGGAGATTGTTCGGCCGGCCAAGTTGTTTCCTCATCATTTATTTTGGCCCTTCATTCTGGGTTCTTATAGCCGGGCGTGATTGCTCCGGTTCACGTGCGTGAGTAAAAAAAAAACCACAAACATTGATTGGTTCTTCCAGAAACGGTTTGAGTCTGGAGTTTAAGTTTGCTGTCATAAAGGTTTGCTCCTGGAGGGAGCCTGGGCGTCTTTCTTTCTTTCTTTCTTTCTTTCTTTCTTTCTTTCTTTCTTTCTTTCTTTCTTTCTTTCTTTCCTTCCTTCCTTCCTTCCTTCCTTCCTTCCTTCCTCCCTCCCTCCCTCCCTCCCTCCCTCCCTCCTTCCTTCCTTCCTTCCTTCCTTCCTTCCTTCCTTTTTCTTTCTTTTTCTTTCTTTCTCTGCAAAGCAGCCATGTGGCCTCTCTTTAGCGCAAGGGGAAAGTTCTCCACATTGGGGCCAGGAGGCTTGTTTGTTTTCGTCCCTGCCTTTTGCTTTCCCAACGCTCTGTAAATGTGAATCTTGGCTGTCAGAGTGATTTAGGAGGGAACGGCTGGCTCACACAAAGAGGCATCTGTTGTCCGGGCCAGCCAGGGAGATGGGAGGCGAGGAGGGTCGGGCAGTGCCGAAAATGTTTCTTTTTTGAAAGACGGCTTCCAAGTGACAGGGCAGGGTTGCGTGCTTCTCAGGGCGGAGAGTCTCACCGGGTAGAAACTGCCTTTTGCAGAGAGGCCGGACTCAAAATGGGGGGGGGGGGGGGCATTTATGCCTGAGGGACAATCTGTCTGCCCCCACCCACCCACCCACCCCGCTCATTGTTCTGCCAATAAACTGGCAGTGCCAGTTTATTTGTTTGGGGAGGGGCTGCTTTTCTGCAGAAGCTCATTTGGGTTTGAATTCTGCAGAAGGGACTGGGGGAGAACTGGCATGCCTCTGAGCCACAGCTTGGGTTAGGAAACTTAATTTCTTCATACTCCTATTAGTCCTCTCCTCCTCTCCTTCTGGAGCTCCAGGCAACGTTCCCAGCTCTGCCTCCTCCTGATTTATTCTCTCTCCACAAGGCAGAGAAATGACTGGCCCCACATCCTTCGCGGTGAGTTTGAAGGATGAGAAGGAACTGAACTTGTAGCCTCTGAGTCCTTCTTCCCAACTCTCACCTCAGGCAGCTCTCTGGGTCTTGTGCAAACTCTTCTCAAGAAAGCTCTTTTCTCTTTCACGAGGCCCTTCTCCTGCCTGCTCAGAGGTCCCCGCTCGGCTGATCCCTTTCACAGCCCTCAAGACCTTCCTGGAACGTTGTGTAAAACGAATGCTGTCGTTTTTTGCTCAGTGGTGGAAATGCCCTCTGCAAGTGGCAAGTCCCCGTGGATTTGCTCGGGCCAAAATGCATCTGTTCCAGAAGGGCCGCTGTGTGAACGGACATGGGGAGACTCTGGTTTTTGTGAAAGACTTTCCAAGGACAGGACCGGTGATGGGTTGCTCTTGGTTCGGCCCGGTTCGGGCGAGCTGGTAGTGATGATGATGGGACGTCAGCGAACCAGTTCTCTATGACTGAGCTGGGCCCTCCCGTCCGCCCCCACATTATACCTACCTTTATTTGTCATTTTTTAGCCCAGCTGATAGGCGCTGCAGAGTGGATTGCTGTGCCTCAGCTGGGCAGAAATCTAATGCGCTTGTGCAGAACACAAGTTCGGCGTGTGATTGAAGTGAGCATGCATATGGCAATCGCGCACAAAGCGCATGCGCAAAGAGAACTGGTGGTAACACCGGTTGGAATCTACCACTGGACAGGACATTTTTCCATTCCACCTTGTAGACCCAGCTTTGTAGACCCAGACCCTCGTGCAGTGGAGGTCGTTGTGCTGAAGGCTTATTCTAGTGGGAAGTGTGCCTGTTGTTTTCATTCCCACCATTTTTGTGTTCCAGACCTTTGGAGCCCTTTCAGCTCTGCCCGTATTTAACCCGTTTTACGGCATAAGTGGATGGCTGGGTTCAGAGAACAAGCTAAGGTTCTGGCTGAATTTCTTGCAACAGGTTGGGACACCAGCTGTGCGCTGCTTGGCATTTAGCTCCTGGCATCTTCCAGGTCCTGCAATTTCATCGCTCTGCCGTTGGCAGTGCCGGAGAATTGTGTTACTTCTGTACTTATATAAAGGAGTGATGGATTAGAGTGGAGTTCTTTATGAATACAGACACTTAAAAAAATAACTTCTGGAAGGCAGTCAAGGACCCTCTTGCTACACTGGCGTAACTCATTCTGCAGAGTCCTTCTGTTGACTTCTGCAGTTAGGTAATCACTGCGGAATAATCAGCTCTCTGATGAAATATCTGTGTTAAATGTAGAACTTGCAATGAATTTTTAAGTATTACAGCAAGTGAAAAAAGATGGGGATATGCTGTGGGAATAATACTGCAGGCTTCAGTCTTCAGCATCTAGTCAAACCCGCAACTTAGCTTTTTAACATCTGGCCTAATGAGAAAGTCGGGGGTTTTCAAAAACCTGAATACCTTTTCTGAACATTAAGTTGGCCTCAGGAAGAAGGCATTGCCTGAACACATTGCCTGTGTTTTTGGAGCACAGTGGTTAAATTTGTATAATAAAGACAGCAATTTAGCAAAATAATCTCCAGCTGAAATGTTAGATTTCTGAAATGTTTCCGTCACCGTGTACTGATAGTCCTCAATTTAGGACCGATCATTGAGCAACCGATCTGAGGTTACAACGGCCACCCCAAAAGGAATTTATGGCCTGATTTCAAAGTTCCAATGGCTACGTATCCAACCCAGTCACGTGATCAGATTTTGGGCCCTTGGCAACTGGCTTGCCTTTAGGGCAATTTGCAGTGTCCCATAGTCACGTGACTCTGAATTCTATTTCTGGCATTTGCTTCCAATTTTTGGCCAGAAATGGCCATTGGGTAAAACAGATTTGCTTAACAACCATGACATTTGCCTATTGACAACGGCATTAATGACCACAGCAAAAAAAGGGTCATAACAGGGGTGAAATGCTCCAGGTTCGGACCGGATCGCCTGATCTGGTAGCGATGGCGGTGGGTGGTTCGGAGAACCGGTAGCAAAAATCCCTGCCCCCCCCCACATGCCCAGGTGAGCTGTGCGATCATCAGAGGCTTTTTTTTTTAACTTTTTAAAACCATTTTTTTTCTGTAGCCTCTTCAGCCGAAGAGGCTGTAGAAAAAAAAATGCCTTTAAAAGCCTCTGACGATCCCAGCTGAGTTGCCTGATTGTCAGAGGCTTTTAAAAGCATTTTTTTCTGCAACCTCTTAAGGTTGTAGAAAAAATGCTTTTAAAAGTAAAAAAAAAGGAAGTTGCCCATGTCCACCCAGTCATATTACCCTCCCCCAAGCCACGCCCCCAGAACTGGTAGTAACAAATTTTACACGCTCACATGGTGACCCGCTTAATGACTGCAATGGCTTATAGCAATAATTCTGGTCTTAATTACGGATGTAAATCAGGGACTATCTGTATGTATCAGGGTTGGATCTCAAAAAAAGTACAGGAGAACATGTCAGAGCAGGGGTGTCAAACTCGATTTCATTGAGGGTTGCATCAGGGTTGCATTTGACTTGGGGGGAGGCAGGGGAGGCGTGGCCAGGGTGAGCGTGGCCAGCTCAACATCACTCATGTTGGGGCACCTGTGGCGGCCCGAGTGCTTTGCCAGCGAAAACAGGCTCCTGAGCTCCATTTTCAGCTGTGACAGCCACCTGCAACCCTCTGCCAGTAAAAACGGAGCTTGTGGGGCGGGGCACAGACGGTCGTCCCGAGCTCCGTTTTCTCTGGCAGAGACACCGCGGGCCGGTCCTTCACTGTTTCCAGGACAGCCCCGCAGGCCAGATCTAAGCACCCCCTGATCCAGTCCCCAGGCCTTGAGTTTGACACCCCTGTGTTAGAGCATTGGGTCTCAAAGTTGTTTCATGTTGATTTGTCCTTCAAGAATATCCACTTCTAGAGGAAGAAGCAAAGTCAGCTCTTAAGAAAGGCAGGGGCAAAAAAGTACATTTCAGAAACAATAAGATAAATAATAAGATAAAGGCTTTACAGATCCTTAGTAAGACCACACTTGGAATACTGCATCCACTTTTTGTCACTACGTTACATTCCACATTCCACATCAAAAAGATGTTGAGACTCTGAAAAGTGTACAGAGAAGAGCAACAAAAATGATTAGGGGACTGGAGGCTAAAAGATATGAAGAACGGTTGCAGGAACTGGGCATATCTAGTCTAGTGAAAAGAAGGATTTGGGTGACGTGATGGCAGTGTTCCAGTATTTGAGGAGCTGCCGCAAAGAAGAGGGGGCCAACTTGTTTTCCAAAGCATCAAAAGTCAAGACAAGAAACAACGGAAGGAAACTAACTAAGAAAAGAAGCAACCTAGAATTAAGAAGAAAATTACAGATTACAGATTAACAGAGTTGGAAGGGACCTTTTAGGTCATCTAGTCCACACACACCCCACCCAAGCAGGAGACCCTATACCATTTCTGACAGATGGCAGTCTAGTCTCTTCTTGAAAGCTTCCAGTGATGAAGCTCCCACAACTTCCGAAGGCAACTTCTGTTCCATAGGTTTATTGTTCTCACTGTCAGAAAAGTCCTCCTTATTTCCAGGTTAAATCTCTCCTTGTTCAGTTTCCATCCATTATTCCTTGTCTGGCCTAATTCCTAAAGGAGAGAGCAATCAACCTATGGAATATCTTGAAATTGTGGGTGCTCCATCAAGAGTCTGGATAGCCATTTGTCTGAAACAGCATAGGGTCTCCTGCTTGAACTGCGGGTTGGACTAGAAGACCTCCAAGGAACCTTCCAACTCCATTATTCAGTATTCTATGTTCTAAACAATCTCTGCAGATCAGACTGAAGCCTCAATTTAGATTATCAGCCATCTGTTTCCACAGCAACCAGTTTTGATGCCTCCAAACAAGGTATTGATAAAAATTACTTCCTGCATTTGAATTTCCTAGCAATGATAGAGAAGAAAGTTGTCCTGGCCTGTGAATGTTATAAAGCTAGAGTGGACAGTGGCTGTACAGTTCAATGAATCCATCCATGATTTGAGTACCCTCTGGACGGGTGGATTTCCAGAATCCTCCTCACTCATTATAGCTGTTGCTAAGTAGATTGGGAGTTAGAAGTCACAGATCTGCTGAGTGTCAAGGGCGATTGGAGAATTTGGGAAGTTTTAGGTGCAGACCTTGATGTCCTTGTATCAGAAATACATGAGGCTTAGTTCTGCTAGTGTAGCTCTTTCCACACTAATGCAGCGTGTGCCATTTACACTAACAGCTTTTGCACAAAGTTCTGCCATAGCAACGGACTCTAAGCATTTCTGCAGGAAATTCGAATTGTCCAAATAAATATTTCATCCTCACTCGCTTTGAACTGTTGCTGGATTAAGAGGGGGAGGTGTTGCAGGGCCGTCACAATTTGTGTGCATTGGCAACAAAAGCAGCAGATGGCAAGGAATCACAGAAGCTGCTGGCCGGAGGTCCCCCATGGACCTACCTTGTCTTTGCAGGTTTAAACTAATGCTTGCTTTTATCTGGATTCTGTTTTTGGCAGACCCGATGGCAGATCCTAAAACACTGAACTTTCAAATTTAGAAGTAGGTTGCATCTCAGTTATTTTAAAGCAGTGGGAAAAAAATGGTGGTTGAGAGTCATTAGACTAGAGCAGTGCTTCTCAACCGTGGCAACTTCCAGATATGTGGACTTCAACTCCCAGAATTCCCAGAACTCTTATCGGACTGTAGGGGAGAGGTGTGCTAATGCTTTGGGTGTCCCATTAGAGCAGTGTTTCTCAACCTTGGAAGCTTGAAGATGGGTGGACTTCAACTCCCAGAACCCCCCAGCCAGTGCTGCTGGCTGGGAGATTCTGGGAGTTGAAGTCCACCCATCTTCAAGCTACCAAAGTTGAGAAACACTGCATTAGAGCTAACCGCAGTGGTGTGATGTAGGTACAGACCGTTGTCATTTAGGAACCAAGGGTGTGGTTATTAAGCAAAGCAGTCGTTAAGCAAAACCGCAACTGTGCTTACAATAACTTCAGCTTTCCCTTGCTTGACAGTCTTGCAAAGGTCATCAATGCAAGGATTGGTTGAAAGGATATTTTTCAAATGGTCATGGGTCATGCCAATGGCGTTGGTGAGCGAGGGAAGGAGGGGTGTGTTCATTGTACAACCTAAAACAGATTGAAAGAGATATTGTTCTCTGGCAGTAGAATTTAGGAAGTCATCGTTGGGGAGAGCAGTAGGAGGAGGTGGTAGTAGAAGTGGAAAAGAATGGAGTAGCAAGCACTGAGTAATCATCTTTGAGTGCTTGTGTGTGTGTGTGCATGTGTTACCTAGGGACCTATATGGTTATGTTGGACCTCTGGTGTTTTGGAGTCCACTGACTTGGGTATTCTTAAAAGAACCCATGACTACCCCTTCCAGGAGGTCAAGCAGAAAATGATCCAAAGCCAAAAAAGCCAATGCAATCCTAAACTGCATTAACAGAAGGATTCAATCAAGATCAAGGGAGGTACTAATACCACTCTGTAAAGCCTTAGTAAGGCCACACCTAGAATACTGCATCCAATTTTGGTCACCATAATATAAAAAAGATGTTGAGACTCTAGAAAGAGTGCAGAGAAGAGCAACCAGTATGGTGAGGGGACTAGAGGATAAAACATACGATGAACGGTTGCAGGAACTGGGCATGGCTAGTCTAATGAAGAGAAGGACCAGGGGAGACAGGATAGCAGTCTTCCAATATTTGAGAGGCTGCCACAGAGAGGAAGGGGTCAAACTATTTTCCAAAGCACCTGAAGGCCAGATAAGGAATAATGGATGGAAGCTGGTCAAGGAGAGATTCAACCTGGAAATAAGGAGAAATTTTCTGACAGTGAGAACAATCAACCAATGGAACAGAAGTTGCCTTTGGAAGTTGTGGGAGCTTCATCCCTGGAAACTTTCAAGAAGAAACTGGACTGCTGTCTGTCAGAAATGGTGTAGGGTCTCCTGCTTGGGTGGGAGGTTGGACTAGATGTCCTACAAGGTCCCTTCCAACTCTGTTAATCTGTAATCTTTGCTCAATAAGTGGGCTGGACCAGAGACTTACCTGAGATAACTTGAGCGCTGCTGGAAGGCAAGTTGCTGTTCTCCCACAAAGTGGCCTTGAGCTTTTTGGCATACTTAAGGCACCTTGGCAGGATTGTGCCTTTCAACTGCCTTGGGCGTGAAATGCCTCCCCTACATATTTAAGGGATGAGACTTGCACAACGCAAACCTCATTACAGGAACAGTGTTTAGACCTTCTGGCAAGCACGTAAATCTTGATTTTAGAATAATTTATCACCAGTTGATGCTCTTTGCAATGTGGAACAGTGGAACACAGGCTGGCAAAGTTCTCCTGAGGTCAGTGAGAGTTATGCAGTCACTGAGGTTGGACAAAATCTCCTCCTTGCCATGACTTATTCCCATTTTTTCTTCTTATTCACCTCCCTTTCTAAAGTTCCAGTGGTCGTGGAGGATCTTCTGTTCCTCAGTAGCAGAGGTTTGTCCAGGCATTTATGGGTGATCTATGTATTTTTTAAAAAACTTATTAAGCTGTGAAGGTGATTCTGGAGGAGAAACTGGTGTTCCTCTGGAATTAAGGTCATATGATAACATCCTTAGCAGTCCTTGAATGAAAAGGCTGGAACAAAGTGTTCTTATCCACTTGCTGCTTGGCTTCCAAGCAAGTAGAGAGAAGAAGCCTCTTGTGGATTTTTTTCCCCTTGTGCTGAAATGCTACGGAAGTGCTTTGCATATGCAACTTTGAGGCTTACCACATCCACCCCCACATTCAGGGAAGGGTGCAGGACTTTCCCAGCGGTCCAACATGTCAATTCACAGCGCAGATAGGCCTCGAAATCATGGCATAGTAACCATTTCTTTTCCAGAGAAAGGCTGTGTGTAGACACATCCCCATTACAAGAAGTCTTTGTTTAACTGATAACCCTAAAAAGCGGGTAGCAAGAAAATAGCACAAAGAGTTTTGTGATGCATAGACCAGTCATGAAGCCAGAGGCTAACTTGGGTTTGTGTAAGTTGGGAAAATTGGTGTCTTCTTTTATACAACGGTGGGAAAATTTGACTAGATCTTCTGTTCAAATACTAGAATGTGGGCGTTAAATCAACATCTGGTACAACTTTGCTAAAATCAGCAGGACTTCTGTTGACCACAACTCTTGTTGATTTTATTGTTCATTCTTAAAGATGAGGATATCCGAACCCAGCGTTTTGCATTTTATGTTTTTTTTTCATATAAAGCCACCTGAACTAAAGATGGGCAGAAAAGGCTTCAGCAGAGCTGTTGATGGGCTTAGCAGGCCATCCAACGGATAAGTTGACTGCCAGAAACTGCAGATTGATATTGTCCGAAACAACAGTGATCTCTGTGCTGGATTTTCATATTGAGTTCATTGATCGATTCATCTTTATTTTGAGGGTTTCTGTTTATTTTGTTTATTTTGAGGGATGGAAACCAATGAAGGAAAGAAGCATAAAGAGAAATTTCTTAACAGTGAGAACAATCAACCAGTGGAAGGCTTTGCCTCCAGAAGTTATGGGTGCCCCATCACTGGAGGGTTTCAAGAAGAAACTGGACAGCCACTTGTCTGAAATGGTATAGGGTCTCCTGCTTGAGCAGGGAGTTGGACTAGATGACCTACAAGGTCTCTTCCAATTCTATTAGTCTAGGTTCACGTCTATGTTCTTGGGAGCAACTTTTAGCCAACAGATAAGTTGACTATCAGAAACCACAGATTAATATTGTCAGAAATAACATTGATCTCTAACCTGGATTCCCATTTATAAAGTGGCATTCCCTGCAAGGATGCAACTAAAAGGGATCTAGTTAAGGGATCCACCACTCCCTGTACCTTGAATTTTGGCTTACCCTCATCAATGGTGTTTTATTGGACCACCAGATAACTCCATTGACATCTCATTTCAAAGGTCCAGCTAAATCTGTCACCAAGCTTCCAGTCATGATTTGTCCACCATGACTTTCAGGCTATGATGCCGGATTATTGAATTCTGGTTTATGGTGATGTTCAGTCTGGCCCAAACTAGATGTGCTTGGAAATTATTAAAATAAGTTACTCACAGATTGTTTGCCAATATGCCAATCCTTTTTGTTGTTCTTCCATGGTAAGATAATTTGCTTTAGGTTATGAGTCATATTTGATTAGGAAATCAGAGAATTGAATAATTTAAACCTAGTTTATTGAGCATTTAATTCATCATACTGGGAATCAAAGTGAGAACTTATGGTTGATTAGTGTCTTGATTATTTTTGGTAGCCTGGATTTATAAACTGAGATAGGATGATCTAAGTAGGCCATTTTAAATAATAGACTCTAGTGTGTTCTGTATGGGAAGAATTTAGGATAGGAATTGGATTGCTTATTTGAGTTTGACTCAGAGATCGAATTATCTTTATTTTGAGAGATTCTGGTTCAGGAGCAACTTTTAGCCCTCTTTAGGTGGTGGTAATTCAGCTGACTTTGAATTCTAGGTAAAATCATCCTTTTTACAACAAGATACGCACTACTTTGTCAGGCCTTGACATTCCACAGGTTTTTTTTTTGTGGGAAACCTTAACTGGTCTTCCTCCTGGCTCTGTATTCTATTCACCCTTGTGCTGAATTTATGTTTTACCGATGAAGAAATAAAGGGAGACTAGTATAAATCAATTTCAAGCTATTTAGCTCTCATCCGCTAGCCATACCCTTCTGGGATTCGAACCTGGGCTACTTGCATATTAGGTAGATGTATTAACCTCAAAGCCATGGTCTCTCCTCGCTTTGTCAGCTATACCAGGGGAAAGATAGTTTTTTATCAGGGCAACCTGGTCTACCCAATTATGGGACCGAGATTCCTTTATATTTCGATTGCATTTCAAGACAGTTGAACCAAGGAGGAGTGTAACCCATTTAATCTTGAATAAAGTCTCCCTGATGTTTTTTATTATTCATTTATTTAATTGTATCCTGCCTCTATTATTTTTACAAATAACTCAAGGTGGTGAACATATCCAACCCATCCCCCTCTTCCTAATTTCCCCACAATGACAACCCTGTGAAGTGAGTTGGGCTGAGAGAGAGAGAGAGAGAGAGAGAGACTAGCTCAAAGTCACCCAGCTAACTAGAACTCCCCGGGTCCTGGTTGATTGTCCATTAGACACCCAGCCAGCTTTCATGGCTAAGGCAGGATTAGAACTCCCCATCTCCTGGTGATTCACCCAAAGTCACCCACTCAGATTTCATGGCTAAGGCTAGAACTCCCCATTCCCTGGTGATTGTCCAGTCACCCAGCTGGCCTTCATGGCTAACTAGAACTCCCCATCTCCTGTTGTTGGGTCATTAGACACCCAGCCAGCTTTCAGGGCTAAGGCAGGACTAGAACTCCCCATCTCCTAGTGATTTGCCCAAAGTCACCCAGCTGGCTTTCATGACTACAGTGGAACAAGAGTTCACAGTCTCTTGCTTTCTAGCTTGGTGCCTTAACGGCTAGACCAAAATTTTATTTATTGTGCCTGCTTAAGGCTATTTCCATAATCAGCTGACCAGCATGAGATGGTCCTGGGGGCATGCATGAAAGAGACAGCCTTCCTTCTCTTCCCTTTGGGGCACCGCACTGTGCTGAGTTGTGTGTATGTGCATGACGTTCACGCAAGGCCCCCAGCAGGAAAGTTGGGTCACCTTGTTATGCATAGCCAAGGCACTCTGCTGGTATTGAAGTTGTCCCTGTGCCAGGCCATTCTCTGGCTCCCACTTGGGTTTGGATTGCCCTTCATGTGTGCCAAGGAGGCCTGGCCAACATCACCACATCAGCAGGCGCAGTCTGAGGAAACCAGCTGCCTGCTTGTCATACTAATCACAGATCAGTGTTGGGCTTGTGAGGGAAAGTAGCAGTGCTCACGTCTCCTGTGCATCAATGGCAGCCTTCACCTGCCTGGCTGGACAAATTCCCAGAATTCCCCAGCAAGCATGGCCATCGCTGGGAATTCTGGCAGTTGAACTCTAGATACCAGAGATGAAGAGCACATGACTGCATTCCAGAACTCCACACAGAGCATTCATGGAGCTAAATGACATCATATGAGTTGTGCTGTCCTGGTTTACATCATTTGCATGTACGTGATGTCATGCATGTGATGTCACTTGTGGTTTCTAATGGAGACCTGCGTTGGTAGATGTCTTCTAGGGGGAAGAATTCCCTTTGGGAAGAAGGAAAGGCATTCAGTCTGCTGATTTATTTGTTTATTTATCCTGACTACTTCGTAAGGAACTCAAAAGGGCAAAAATACCTAATACTCCTTCCACCTCCTCTTTTCCCCCGCAGCAATAATCCTGTGAGGTAGGTTGAGGACTGAACCAAAATCACCCAGCCAGCTTTCATGTCTATGGTGGGACTAGAACTCTCTGTCTCTTGGTGATTGGCCAAAAGTCACTCACCTGGTTTCATGTCTAAGATGGAATTAGAACTCACAGTCTCCCAGTTTTTAGCCAGGCTCCTTCAACCTTGGATAGTACAGTGATCTAAAGCCCTGTTATTAATATCAGCTGCCTGCAATTATTGCAGGTTAGAATTTCACCAGGCTCAAGGTTGACTCAGCCTTCCATCCTTTCTAAGGTAGGTAAATTGAGGACCCAGTTTGTGGGGGCAATAAGCTGACTTTGTATAAATATACAAAAGTATGAAGGCTATTGCTTAGCGCATTGTAAGCCGCCCTGAGTCTCCGGAGAAGGGCGGCATATAAATCAAATTTAAAAAAAAAACCTGACACCAAACAGGCTGATTTCTAATTTATAGCAAAATGCTTCACTATTGCAGGATCCGATCTTGGTCGGTCAACGGGACCAGAAGTTTAGGCTTCACTATTGGTTTATTGTATTATGATATTCTTTGTGCAGTGAGCTCCATTAGGGAAATGGTGTTACAGTGATGATGATAATAACAGTTCTCCTTAACTAGTTAGCAAAGGCTTGTGCAAAACATTCTTCTCTAGAGAAATACAGCTGTGCCACATGTGGAACATAATGTGAAGCCAAGAAAGATGAAAATCAATTCCTTCCCCCCTCACCATTAATGTATTTTATGGACAAAATGTATCCCATTTCCAGAAAGGGTTTTTTTTTTGTCCACTTAAATTCCTAACTTTTTTTTTTAAGTATATGTTCTTATCCTGCTTTCTGCGTACGCTTTGCTAAGATTCTGAGTTACACATTTTCCAGTTTTCCCGTCCAACCAAACTCTTGGAAGATGGCCTTTAAAATCTGAATTAGTAATTTTCAGCTGCTTTTACTGGGTTTGACAATTTGCTGCTTTTGACAGTTTGCTGTCAGCTGTTGTGGTTTGTAAGTTTTCCCACCTTGGTCAGGTTGTAACTCCCAGAATTCCAGGCAATTGCAGTTTGAAGGTGCCAGATTGGGGAAAGTGACACACACAGAGAACCGAACCAAACAAAACAGAACAGAACAGAACAGAAGAACAGAGTTGGAAGGGACTTTGGAGGTCTTCTAATCCAACCCCTTGTTCAAGCAGTAGACTCTACTATTCCAAATAACTGGCTGTCTAGTCTCTTTTTAAAAGCCTCCAATGATGAAGCACCCACAACTTCTGAAGGCAAGCCATTCTACTGGTTAATTTTTCTCACTATTAAGAAGTTCCCCCTTACATCTAAGTTGCTTCTCTCTTTGATTAGTTTCCATGTATTACTTCTTGTCCTGCCTTCAGGTGCTTTGGAAAATAAATTGACCCCTCTTTTTTGTGGCAGCCCCTCAAATATTAAAACACTTCTACCATATCACTCCTAGTTCTTCTTTTCACCAGACATACCCAATTCCTACAAACATTTTCATGTTTTAGCTTACAAGTCCCCATCTTATCTTTGTTTCTCTTTTCTGTGCTCTTTCCAGAGTCTCAACACTTTCTTATGATATGGTGATCATACTAAGCGTGGTCTTACTAAGGCTTTATAAAATGGTATTAACACTTCACGTGATCTTGATTCTATCCCTCTGTTTATGCAGCCTAGAAGTGTGTTGGCTTTTTTGGCTGCCGCCGCACACTGCTAGCTCATATTTAAGTGGTTGTCCACTAGGACTCCAAGATCCCTCTCACAGTTACTACTATTGAGCTTAATCTGTTCTTGAATACTTGTTTTTTTCCTTGCCTAAGTGTAAAACCATACTTTTCTCTATATTGAATTTCATTTTTGTTAGATAGGGGCCAGAATTGAATTATTGGACAGGAAAGCAACCAAGTGGTAGAACTGCACAAAACCCCCACAGAAATAGGATTCCCAGAGTTTTGTTCTATCTTCACAATCCACGTATTAATGCTACGTATCATCTCTGGCACATGGCATCCCACTCCTGTGCACTGGTTACTGGTACTTCGCAATATTATACCGCCCAGTGGTGGGATTCAAATAATTTAACAACCGGTTCTCTGCCCTAATGATTTCTTCCAACAACCAGTTCACCAAACTGCTCAGGAAGTTAACAACCGGTTCTCCCAAAGTGGTGCAAACTGTCTGAATCCCACCACTGATACTGCCCTACATTAGAAAACAACAAGCTCTCGTCCGGCTGTGGTCGAGGATGCTGAATATCGAGGCCTCTTCGCCTCTTCACCAGGACAATGTCCAGCATCACAGGATTGAAACCCCATAGACCAGCTTGGCAAACAGCTACGAGCGGTCCTCGACCAGCATTGAGCCCCAACATTTCTGTTGCTAGGCGAGGCAGCTGTTAAGTGAGTTTTAGCCCCATTTTATGACCGTTCTTGCCATGGTTGTTGAGTGAATCACAGCCGTTGCTAAGTTAGTAACACGGTTGTAAAGCGAATCTGCCTTCCCCATTGAATTTGCTTGTCAGAAAGTCACAAAAGACAATCACATGACCCCACCACCACCCCCAGGACACTGCAGTTTTTATAAATAAGAGCCTGAGTGGCGTAGGAGGCTAATGCCTCCTACTAAGGCAGCATTTAACATCCAGCTGCCTGCAATTACTGCGAGTTCAATTCTCACCAGGCTCAAGGTCGACTCAGCCTTCCGTCCTTTCTAAAGTGGGTAAAATGAGGACCCGGTTGTGGGGGCAATAAGCTGACTTTGTATAAAAATATATATATACAAAAGTATGAAGGCTATTGCTTAACACATTGTAAGCCACCCTGAGTCTCCGGAGAAGGGCGGCATATAAATAATTTTTTTTTAAAAAAATAAATAAATACGAGTCATTTGCCAAGTGTCTGAATTTTGATCACGTGACCTTAGAGATACCCACAGTGGATGCAAGTGTGAAAAATAGCCATATGGCAATTTTTTCACTGCCATTGTAACTTTGAACAGTCACTAAACAAACTGTTGTAAGTCAAGGACTGCCTGTATTCACCTACCCAGGTTAAACCCTGAGAACGCCAGGAGAGAGGAAGGGTCCAGGGTGGGTCCTTGTGGCCTGAACATTAGTGAAACCTCTACCAAACCATCCAGTTTTGACCTGCATCGCTCTGTCTGGCTGAAATTGAACCGAATTGTGGCAGTGGAAGACGTGCCTCTGCCCTGTATCAGTGGGGATGGAAAGATTCCCCTTGCTGTGATTGTGGTGCTGATATGCAAACTTATGCAAGATTGGCCACGACAACATGCGTTCTCTAGACAGGGGTGTCAAACTCAAGGCCCACAGGCTGGATCCAGCCCACTGGGTGATTAGATCTGCCCCATGGGGCCGCCCTGGAAACAGCAAAGGACCGGCCTCTGCCAGTACAGGGGTCCCCGAGCTTCATTTTCGCTGGCAGAGGGCTGCAGGAGGATCCCGCCTGGGCCACCACAGATGCCCCTGACACGAGTGATGTCAAGCTGGCCATGCCCCCCCCCCAGCCATGCCCACCTGGCCGCCCGAGAGGCCTCCCTGAGGTGGCCCTCAATGAAATCGAGTTTGATACCCCTCCCCTAGAAGATCTGTATGAAGCAACACCAGAGATGATGGTCTGGACAGCTGAATTGGACATCCAGTTTTGATGCCACTGCGATACTCTCGTAGACTGTTTACCTATAATTATGTGGATTGTGTATATATGTTTACTTCTCTTCTGGCATGTTCTCATCATACGTTGAATATTAAGTGCTATGTATCATGCAGGTAGTCCTTGACCCACAACCTTTCTTTTAATGGTCTTGTGACAGTGCTGAAGAAAGGGACGCATCATCGATCCTTGCACATAACCATTATAGTATCCCCGCAACCCACAGGAAAAAAAATTGGGCACGAGGCAACCAGTATGTTGCAGTGTCCCAGGGTCAAGTGACTGCCATTTGCGACTTTCCCGGGGGGCTCCTGAAAAACAAAGTCAATAGGGGAAGCTGGATTCACTTAACAACCACATCAAAGAAAGGTTGTAAAATGAGATGTGACTCACTTGATGACCCATTGCTTAATGATGGAGATTCCAACCACAATTGTGGTCATAAGTCGAGGACTACCTATATTTTAACTGAATGAATGCAGACATCTGTTATTTAATATGCATGGGTCCTGCATTAAAAATTTGCAATTTTTAATACACAGGTAGCCCTCAACTTACAACAGTTCTTTTAGTGATCATAAGAAGTTACAACGGCCCTGAAAAAAGTGACTTGCGGCCATTTTTCGCTCTGACGACCATTGCACTTATGATCCCATGGTCACATGATCAAAATTGGGATGCTTGGCAACTGACTCACATTTATGATGGTCACAGTGTCCCCTTTTGCAACTTTCTGACAAGCAAAGCCAATGGAGAAGCCAGATTCACTTAACAACCGCATTACTAACTGAACAACTGCGGTGATTCACTTCACAAATGCGACAAGAAAGGGCGTAAAATGGGGCAAAACTCTCTTAACAAATGTCTCGCTTGCCAACGGAAATTTGGGGCTCAGTTGTGGTCGGAAGTCGAGGACTACCTGTCTAGTGATAGGTGTTGTTTTGTTTTTCGAGCCGTGAGCCCCCACTGCTTAGCCCCACACAGTTTTCCATAAGCGCCAACCCAGAAAGAAAAATCTGAACAAAAATATTGAACTGCAGCCCTGTTTCTTGCCTCCTTCGGCTCCTCTGGATGCTCTTAGAGCCCTTTGAAACCCGAGAGCATCATAACTGCTGCTCCCGAGGGAGATTTGGTCCAAGGGAGGATAATTATAGCTACGCAGGCTGTTGGCGTGGGTAGCACTTTACAGAGTTTGCATGCCATTTTTTCTGAAGGAACCTCTAATTGAAAAACAGGGGAGAAGGTGATTAACAGCCCACAAAAGCTGAAGTGGTTGCAGGAGTGTCTATGGCTGCTTCTACCCGCAGTGGTTCTTGGCAGGAAAACGGGGGTAGGGGGTCCCTTGGATTGGAGGGAGCAGAGAATGGGGGAGGGGCTCTCTTCGCTCTGGCGCTCATGCGCCACTTCTCGGCTTTCGTGCCAGTAGCCCTTCCGTGCTTGCTGTCAACAAGGTTGTTTGCCAGAAGACATGGAGCACCTGGTGAGTCACCTTCCCACTCCCAGGCCCCTAAGCTGCAAGCGGCAGTGAGGTGTGGCTCCAGGCGGGAGAAATTTCTGGTTTGCAAGGCTTGTCATTGTTTAAAGTCTCCCATACTTGGGTGTAAATCGTGCCTTTTTGCAGCTCGAAGGATTGTTTGCGAAGTGAATCACTTTCTAATATCTTAGGACTTCTCACCAATAATGTGGGAAGCACTTAATAGGGGCTGAGTCAGTCAGAGATGCTTTTGAGTCACCCCCCTCAGCCCTGATCTGAACCCTTGGGGGTGGAAACAGCCCCTGCCAGTGGAATGAGCACAATGTTGGCAGAAGATGGTTTGTTGCATGACAGTTCCCCGATGGCCTCTTGCCTGGAATTCAATCATGGAAAGGTTGTGTGGCGATATTTCTGAGGTCGGCCTCTTGTCATTTTATTTCTGGATTCCTAACGTGCTGTTGCAACTGAAGAAAGGTGAATAAACCAACTTCTCTAGCCAGGGTAAAACTAAGAAAGAAATTAGTTCAGGCCTGCTCTTGACTGTTGCCTTCAAATGATGGACTCTGCTTTAAGCAATTTGGATTCAGATCCTGCCAGAACTGTGCATGGGACGCTTTCTTGGATGAAATGCTTAACAGATTAACAGAGTTGGAAGGGACCTTGTAGGTCATCTAGTCTGACAAATGGCAGTCTCTTCTTGAAAGCCTCCAGTGATGAGGCTCCCACAACTTCTGAAGGCAACTTCTGTTCCATGGGTTGATGGTTCTCACTGTCAGAAATTTTCTCCTTATTTCCAGGTTGAATCTCTCCTTGGTCAGTTTCCATCCATTATTCCTTGTCTGGCCTTCAGGTGCCTTGGAAAATAGCTTGACCCCTCCTCTCTGTGGCAGCCCCTCAAATATTGGAAGCCTGCTATTCTGTCTCCCCTGGTCCTTTGCTTCACTAGACTAGCCATGCCCAGTTCCTGCAATCGTTCTTCATATGTTTTAGTCTCCAGTCCCCATAAAATTGGAAAAAAGGGATGTCATGCATTTGGGCCTAATTTTTTAATTTTTTTAAAGAAACTTTCATTGCTTTAGCGTTCAACCTTGGCAACCTTAAGATGTGTGATGTTCATAGCTGGCTGGGGAATTCTGGGAGTTGAAATCCATGTGTCTTAAAAGTTGCCGAGGTTGAAAAACGTTGCTTTAGTAAGTCACAAGTGGGGAGGCCCTAGGAGAAGGAAAGGTCACCAGGTTTACACAGGAAATCCCAAAATCTGGCTTTGCTACATTGTAACCACTTGTCTTTAGTAAAAGTATACCTTTGACTACAAATGGAGTCAAGAGTCTTTCTTTCCTGAATGCCCAAGCTTAGACAGGCATGACACCAGCAAATAAAACCTAATGCACCTCTTGAAAGGATGACTGTTTCTTTTTGGCCTGTATTTAATTTCCTGTCAATTCATGTTCAGAGGATCGGGGGCTGGTGAGTCTCATGTTTTGCATTGCGTTCTGGTGGTAGCCCTGGCTTGTGCTGAAAGTTGGCATCAACTTCTGATTGAGAACAGCAAAACTTGTTACCCTCCAGATAACAAACATTAGACAGCAGAGGGTTGCGTCACGTAATCTTCTCCAAGGTAAGTGGGGGCTGAAGGATATTTTGTCTTCAGAGCACAGATCCACTTGCCTGAACAAGCTTACTCTACTCTGTAATCATATGGAGTAGCTCACAGAGGTCCTTACTACTTGAGCTTAGGCAATGCAGGGCATCGTACGTTGTAATTACTTGAAAGCCATGGGTGATTAACAAAGCAAAGCCATTAAAAAAGGTAGGCAATTCATCTGACTGCATCAGTTGTCCTGGAGCAACGCCCCTCTCACCCCATGTGCAAATAAAATGCAAATTTGGGTGAGAAGACTAAGGGCTGCTAGATTATGACTGGGTTTGCATGAGTGGACCTGCGTGTGATCTTACAGCAGACTCACCCAGATCAGAAATTGTAGAACTCATCAAATTTGCAGATGACACCAAGCTGGCAGGAATAGCCAACACTCCAGAAGATAGGCTCAAGGTACAGAAGACTTGAACATTGGGCGCTATCTAACAAAATGAAATTCAACAGTGAAAAAAGTAAGGTTCTACATTTAGGGAAGAAAAACAAAATGCACAGGTACTGTATATGTGGTACCTTGCTCAATAGTAGTAACTGTGAGAGGGATCTTGGAGTCCTAGTGGACAATCACTTAAATACGAGCCAGCCGTGTGCGGCAGCTGCCAAAAAAGCCAACACAGTTCTGGGCTGCATAAACAGAGGGATAGAATCAAGATCACATGAAGTGCTAATACCACTTTATAATGCCTTGGTAAGGCCACACTTGGAATATTGCATTCAGTTTTGGTTGCCACGATGTAAAAAGGATGTTGAGACTCTAGAAAGAGTGCAGAGAAGAGCAACAAAGACGATTAGAGGACTGGAGGCTAAAATATATGAAGAACGGTTGCAGGAACTGGGTATATCTAGTTTGATGAAGAGAAGAACTAGGGGAGACATGATAGCAGTGTTCCAATATCTCAAGGTTGCCACAAAGAAGAAGGAGTCAAACTATTCTTCAAAGCACCTGAGGATAGAACAAGAAGCAACGGGTGGAAACTAATCAAGGAGAGAAGCAATTTAGGGATGTTTCTGATTAAGCTGTTATCCAGCTAAAAATAAAACTAGGAGGAGTAGAGGAGAAAATGTTGGAGAGCAGTGAAAATCAACTGTGATCCAGCCAATAAATAAGGTTAGGAGTGGAGGAAAGCATCTTTGGAAATCAGCTAAATCAGCCGAGGGCTCAGGGTAGTGGCGGCTATTATACAGGAAGGTCTTTGTCCGAGGGAGGCCACTGTACCTCAGATAGCCGGATGTGAATCCCTCCTTATGAAGTGGGGTTGTGGGGTGCAGATGGGCTTGCTGATTGCTTACCTGGCTCCCTGCCACATAGCGGCGGTCCTGCCCGAACTGCTCAACGTAATAGCTGGGGTGGCGGTGGATACCCCCAGACTTATGGTCATGGGGGATTTCAACCTGCCATCTGTCAGTGAAACGTCAGAGGCAGCCCAGGAGCTCATAGCTTCCATGACGGCCATGGACCTAACCCAGTTAGTTCAAGGCCCTACTCACACAGGGGGACACACTCTGGACCTGATTTTTGTCTCTGGTCAGTGGCTGAATGATCTAGAAACAGGGGATATAGTCATCAAGCCCTTGTCATGGTCAGATCATTCACTCCTTTGACTAAACCTTTGAGCTGCTACCCTCCACCGCAGGGAGATGGAACCGACTAGGTGGTTCCGTCCTAGGAACCTGATGGATCCGGATAGGTTCCTGACAGAGCTTGGGCCATTCCCTGAGGCTCTGGCTCACGACTCGACTAAGAACTGGTGGCTGCCTGGGATAGGGCGGCCACTGGAGCTTTGGACCGCGTCGTGCCTTTGCGGCCTCTGACCCGGTGCCGATCCCAATTGGCTCCTTGGTTTTCTGAGGAGCTGGGGGAGATGAAGCACCGGAAAAGACGCCTGGAGAGCGATTGGAGGGCCAGCCGTTCTGAATCTGACCGAACACTGGTGAGGTCTCATATTAAGATCTACTTAGTGGCGATAAGAGCGGCAAAATCAAATTATTTTTCCACTCTTGTTGCGTCTGCAGATAACCGCCCAGTCGCCCTGTTTAGGCTGACCTGCTCCCTACTTCATTTGGGAGCGCGGGAGGACCCCTTGCAGGGTAGGGCTGAGGATTTTGAGCAATACCTGCATGACAAAATCGCTCAGATTCGGGAGGGCTTGGACTCCGACTGGGTAGGTTCAGATGGGGTGATGGAGGTGGGTCTTAAGAGTGTTATCTGGGAGGAGTTTGACCCTATGACTCCCAAGGATGTGGACAGGATTCTGGGTAGACTTAGCGCTGCCACATTGGACCCGTGTCCCTCCTGGTTGGTGCTGGCCTCCCAGGCGGTCACACGAGGCTGGCTCCAGGTGATTATTAATGCTTCTTTGAGTGAGGGTTTCTTCCACTCCATCTTGAAAGAGGCGGTGGTGTGGCCCCTCCTCAAGAAGCCTTCCCTGGACCCGGCTGTATTAGTGAACTACCATCCAGTCTCTAACCTTCGCTTTGTGGCGAAGGTTGTTGAGAGTGTGATGGTGCGACAACTTCCCCAGTATCTGGATGAAGCTGTCTATCTAGATCCGTACCAGTCGGGCTTCAGGCCGGGGTATAACACAGAAACGGCATTGGTCTCATTGGTTGATGATCTCTGGAGGGCTTGGGACAGGGGTTGTTCCTCTGTCCTGGTCCTATTAGACCTCTCAGTGGCTTTTGATACCGTCGACCATGGTATCATGCTGCACCAGTTGGAGGGGTTAGGAGTGGGGGGCACCGTGTTGCGGTGGTTTTCTAATTGCACGCAGTCTGTGTTGGCAGGGGGACAGAGGCTGTCCTCGAGGCGCCTTGTTTGTGGGGTGCCGCAAGGGTCGGTCCTCTCGCCCCTCCTGTTCAACATTTATGTGAAGCCGCTGGGTGAGATCATCCGTGGTTTTGGGGTGAAGTTCCATCTGTACACTGATGATACTCAGCTGTACATCTCTACCCCGAACCACCCCAATGATGCCCTTGACGTGATGTCCCGGTGCCTGGAGGCCGTGCGGATCTGGATGGGGAGAAACAGGTTCAGACTCAACCCCTCCAAGACCGAGTGGCTGTGGTTCCCGGTGTCCCGTTATAGCCAGCTGTTCCATTGCTGACTATTGGGGGTGAGATCTTGGCTCCCTCAGAGAGGGCTCGCAACTTGGGTGTCCTCCTGGATGCACGGCTGTCTCTAGAAGTTCATGTAATGGCTGTGGCCAGGGCGGCTTTTTATCAGGTTCACCTGATTCACCAGTTGCGTCCCTTTCTGGATCGGGACTCCTTGCGCACAGTCACTCATGCCCTCGTCACTTCCCGTCTGGACTACTGTAATGCTCTCTACATGGGGTTCCCCTTGAAGAGCACTCGGAGGCTCCAACTGGTCCAGAATGCGGCTGCGCGGGTGATTATGGGAGCGACACGGCACTCCCATGTAACACTTCTCCTGCGCGAGCTGCACTGGCTCCCGGTGGTCTTCCGGGTGCTATTCAAGGTATTGGTTACCATCTTTAAAGCACTCCATGGCTCAGGATCTGGGTACTTACGAGACCACCTTCTGCTACCTATAGCCTCCCACCAGCCAATACGCTCCCACAGAGAGGGACTCCTCAGGTTGCCGTCGGTCAAACAATGTCTACTGCCGAACCACAGGGGGAGAGCCTTCTCTGTGGGGGCACCTCCTCTCTGGAATGAATTGTCCCCGGAGATACGGATAATCCCTGACCTACGCACCTTTTGCCGTGCCCTCAAGACGTTATTGTCCCAACAAGCTGGGCTGACCTAAACATGAATTTTAAATGGTTTTTGTTTTTTAATGATATTGGGGCCAATTTTTTTTTTTAATTTGATTTATATGCCGCCCTTCTCCGGAGACTCAGGGTGGCTTCCAATGCGTTAATATGCTTTTTAAATTGCTTTTAAATTTTATGCATATGTGTGTTTTACTGTTGGCTGTGTACCGCCCTGAGTCCTTTGGGAGAAGGGCGGTATAAAAATTATATTAAATAAATAAATAAATAAATAACCAAGCTGTAATCCAGTCAAAAACAAACCTAGGAGGAGTAAAGGAGATACCTTTGAATTAGTTGTAATGGAGAGGAAGATTTAACTAGCAAAAACAAAATATTTTGGGTATAATAAAATATAGGTGTGGAATAAATTTTAAAGTGAAATGATTTTGAAATGTTTGTAAGAGAGGAGTAAAATACTGTATGTTGATCTTTAGATGCAATTTTGAAGAAATACTGACTTAATTTGGGTCTTTGAAGTAAGGAAAATATATGAAATGCTGATTGCTAAAGTGATAAATGAATATTATAAAAAGCTGTTTAGATTTGGAATTTTAAGATTTAGGGTGATATATAATAGAATGTTAAATGTTAGAACAAAATGTTAGATTGAATGATAAAAATTGGGTTTAGATCTGTTTTTTCTTTTTTTTCTTTTTACCTTTTTTTCTTTCCTTTTTAAGATGTTAATGGATGAAATTTGGAATCTATACTTATTTTATACAGGACCAAGCTTTTGCTCTAAAAAGATATGTTTTTATGTTTTATGTTTAAAAATGAATTAAAAAAATAAAAAATAAAAAGGAGAGAAGCAATTTAGAACTAAGGAGAAATTTCCTGAGAGTTAGAACAATTAATAAGTGGAACAACTTGCCTGCAGAAGTTGTGAATGCCCCAACACTGGAAATTTTTAAGAAGATGTTGGATAACCATTTGTCTGAAGTGGTGTAGGGTTTCCTGCCTGGGCAGGGGGTTGGACTAGAAGACCTCCAAGATCCCTTCCAACTCTGTTATTCTATTCTATTCTAAATGGAGGGTCACCACCAGTGAGATGGTCAGGTTGATTGGTCAGAATATACCTGTAGTAGGGCTAAGAGATTTCCAGGTATCTTAATCAGTCAGCATTTCATGGATAACAAATCTGAAGTGGAAAAGAGAATACAAGTAGTCCTTGACTTACGACCATAATTGAGCCCAACATTTCTGTTGCTAAGCGGAACATTTGTTAAGTGAATTTTGCCCCATTTTACAACCTTTCTCGCCACCATCGCTAAGTGAATCCTGCAATTGTTAAGTTAGTAACATGGTTGTTAAGTGAATCTGGCTTCCCCAAGGACTTTGCTTGTCAGAACGTCGCAAAAGGGATCACGTGACCCCAGGGACACTGCAACTGTCATAAATATGAGTCGGTTGCCAAGTGTCTGAATTTTAATCATGCGGGTGCTACAATGGTTATAAGTGTGAAAAATGGTCATAAGTCAACTTTGTGTTGTAATTTTGAACAGTCACTAAATCAGTGTTTCTCAACCTTGGTAGTTTGAAGATGGGTGGACTTCAACTGGATTCTGGGAGTTGAAGTCCACCCATCTTCAAGCTTCCAAGGTTGAGAAACACTGCACTAAATGAACTGTCGTAAGTGAAGGAAAACGTGTACAGAGGAAAAAAACAGACAATGTTGGAACTGTGACGTTCGTCACAAACTTAGTTTTTAAGCTTAGTTTTTAAAGTTGCCCACTTTAAAGTGCGTGGACTTAAGCCCCCGGAACTCTCTTGCCAACCAGCGACCAAGGTGGAAAAACACCATTATAAAGTGGAGTGATTGGAGATGGATCCAATTTACAGTATTCGTATTTAATATTTCCTGAGGAGTTTTTGGATTTGTGCCACTGCTGAGATCATATTTTGGAGGGAGGTTTCTTCTGTTCCAGCCACGTGAGATAGAGCAAAGGGGGCTTTATGGCCAAGGAGAATTGGGACAGAAGATGTGGAAGCTCTCTCAACTCTACATTTGCCCATAAAAAGAAAGGAGCAGCCTCACCTATGAGCAACATCCTGCCTCCTTACTAACCCCAGTGTCATGTCTCTCTCAGTGCTCCATGCATGATCATGGTGGGTGCCCAAACATGCCTCCAACTGTTTTCTTCTGAAACATCACTATCAGCAGTGGCTGCAGAGGCCATCTTGTTTAAATAGGTAGATATGATTCAACCCATTTTGAGCCCTTCGTGGCACCATTTGCATAACACACACAACTCTCAACAAAATGAACGAAGCACAACATTGCTACGTTCCCAGAAACAGCTGGGCTCAAACAAACAAACCATGTTTAGTCTAGCATATGGCCCACAGATTCCTAAGACAATAGCTGGGGTGCTACAACTCTTTAACTCTCAAGACTATACAACTCCGTTTTAGCCTAATCTAACGGAGACCCACCCTACGAGTGATTAATAGCATATTTGAAGTGCCTGATTTAATTGTTGGCTTAAGAGCTAACATTCTTTGCGTGGCGTGCTTAACACGGGTTTCCTTGCTTTGGGAGGATGAGAAGAGTAGCAGCGGTGAAATCCGGCTGGATCTATCTGGCTCGTGCGATCCGGTACGGCCGGCGGTGGGAGTCTCTGTCCATCTGTCGGGATGTCATCGCATCCCATTTTTGACCCTCTGCGCATGCGCAGAAGGCTCTGTGCATGCATAGAAAAGGCGCACGCACTCACATTTCCGATCCGGTAGCGAAGGTAAGTGCATTTTCCCATTGGGAGAAAGGTACTAGAAAGTGTTGAGTATTCATGTTGAGGGGCACATTGAACGAGCATTGCAGGATGCAATTTGTGCCCCCGAAACACATTTCTCTGAACTTTGCTTACAAAAAGAAATCAGCTACATGTAGTCCTCGTCTTACGACCACAGATGAGCCCTGAATTTCTGTTGCTAAGCGAGACAGTTGTTAATTGAATTTAGCCCCGTTTAATAAGCTTTCTTGACACAGTTGTTAAGTGAATTAAGTTAACTCACTTTGCAGCCTGCTTGTTAAGTGAGTCTGACTTCCCCGTGGACTTTACTTGTCAGGTCACAAAAGATGAACATGGGACTGGCATAAATACGAGCCAGTCGCCAAGCGTCAGTTTTGATCACATAACCGTAGGGATGCTGCTTGGGTTGTAGTTGTGAAAATGGTCATAAGCCACTGTTTTCAGTGCTGTTTGTATGATCACTAAACAAATGGTTATGAGTTAAGGACTGCCTATAAATGGAACGATGTTTTTTTACACACACACACACACCTATACTTATTGGAGAATATTTGAAGACATTTCACATGATATAAAGAGGAGCCTGAGTCCAACTGATTTAATATTTTGCTTCTCCCAGCATCTTGTAGCCCACAGTGGCATTTTTAAAAAAATGGGGAGGGATCCCTGTCCCCAGAGAGTTGGTCTGCAAGTGTGCGCACCAGTAGTGGGTTTCAATTTCGTTCCCTACCGGTTTGCTCGTGGGCGCGTGCGCATGTAACTCTTCTGAGCATGCGCAGAGACGTCTGGACTGGTGGGCGGAGCCTCCTGCTGCCGCTGCTACGGTTTGCCCGATCCGGGCGCAACCCACCACTGGTGTACACCCACTTAGGGAAATTAGAAGACAAAGGTAAGCTGAAGTGATAAAAATAACGGAATAACAGGAGTTTTGAAGGGACCTTAGAGGTCTTCTAGTCCAACCCCAAAAAGCAGTGGTGGTGGGGCGCTGCTGGGAAAGGGACAAAATGCCACCTCCCTTCTTTGCAATTTGGCCGTTTGGGGAATTGCCAAGACACTTCCCCACCCTCCCCACCCCGTTTATAGTGGAAGAAGGCCCTGGCAATCCTAGAGGCATCCAAGTATCAAACTGAAATCAAGGAAGACTTCACTTGCCTTCCTCTGCCCCAGCCCCCCCCCCCCCCACGAAGCAACCACGTTGTGGGGACCCCAAGACTTTGTTCTCAAAATTCCAACGTTGGCTTTTGGCTGCAAACACAGGTCTGTTTCTGCCCTGCTTATTCATTTGTCTTCTTCTGAGGTTTGTAAAGCTTAACACCCGCTCTGTTTTGTAATCCCAAGACGGTGGGCGTTGTGGTTTGTGCAAGTCATAGAAAGAACCCACAGAGCCTTCTGGGGTTATTGTCTGTTTAAACCCCAAAAAGACAGTTGAGCTGGTTTTAGAGTGCAGGAACCGAGGAGGGTGAGCCTCACTGTGGCCTCCTCCGCTTTGGTCACTGGAACAAGGGAAAGTTGCCTGCTGGCCTCCATTGACCGCACCATTATTTATTTATTTGTTTGTTTGTTTGTTTGTTCGATTTATATATGCCGCCCTTCTCCGGAGACTCAGGGCGGCTTACAATGGGTTAAGCAATAGCCTTCATACTTTTTGTATATACCTGCTTAGTAGGGCTTTTTGGCCCCCCTGAGCGGTGTTCTATTTTATACAAAGTCAGCTTATTGCCCCCCACAAACCGGGTCCTCATTTTGCCTACCTGGAAAGGATGGAAGGCTGAATTTTTTAACTGGAGATCTGGACCGATCTCTTGCTGAGTACCATATTTTTCGGAGTATAAAACGCACCTTAGTTTTTTGGGAGGAAAATAAGAAAAAAAGTGATTGGCAGGTGGATCGGCCTCCTGGAATACCCCCGATCAGCTGTTCCCAGAGGTGAATTTTAGCAACAGGTTCCTTGATTGTGAGCTCTGTGCCTTGCTTTTTTTTCTTTTGCTTTTTTTTCTGCCTCTGAAAGCCTCTGAAACAGAGCTTCAGAAAAAAAGCCTCTGAAGCTCTGTTTGGGGGCTTTTTTTCTGAACCTATTTGAGGGCTTCTTTTCTGAAGCTTCGTTTCTGATGCTTTTTTCAGCCTCTGAAACCTCCATTTGAAAAGCTGGGTGGGGCTACATTTGGACTATAAGACTCCCAGATTTTCAACCTCTTTTTTTGGGGGGAAAAAGTTGCATCTTATACTCCGAAAAATACGGTACTCTCAATATTAGCCCAAGGGCTGCATGAAATCAGTGAGGGTTAAGACTTCACGCTAGGACCAAGGATTGAACCATTTTTAAATGGGGACAAAGTTATAATTCAGGTAGTCCTTGACATATGACTGGTTATTTAGTGACCGTTTGAAGTTACGACGGACCCTCAAAACCTACCTGTTCCAAAGTTACGACATCTGGAAACCCACCACCACCTCCACCATGGTCATGTCTGTGGAGATTCTCAGTCATCTGGGACATGGTTGTCCCAAAGGTGCTTTTTCAAAAGGCAAGTGGACTTCTGTTGTTTTTCCTTGAAGACGTTTCACTTCTCATCCAAGAAGCTTCTTCAGTTCTGACTGAATGGTGGAGAACCGAAGGATTTATATTCCTTGCAGTGAGACATGTGCAGATCTGCATCGGAGAAGCAAAACAAACACTTCACCAATGCATGCCACAGCATAGGAGACGAAACCCATCAGGGCAAGATTCAGCAGTCCATCTGCATTTGAAACATAAAGGCCACTCTTTTGAAGACGGCAATGTCCATAATCTGGACAGAGAGAACCATTGGTTTGGAAGAGGGGTCAAAGCGGCCATCTACATTAAGATTGAACAGCCCTCTCTCAACAGACGTGGAGAAATATGACACCACCTATTTCCTGTCCCAGTCCTTTCTGCAGTTCCAAGAAGGTTCCACACTCATTTCCACTCTGATACAAGTGGTCCTGAATGAAGGCACAGATAAACCTCCAAAATGGCCTCAATGACTCTCAGAAAGAGTGCTAATGACCAGATGACTGCAAGGAATATAAAGCCTTCCATTCTCCACCATTTAGTCAGAACTGAAGAAGCTTTTTGGATAAGAAGTATAAGGTCTTCAAGGAAAAACAAAGGAAGTCCAGTTCCCCTTTTAAAAAGCACCTTTGGGACCACAATGGTCATGTGAACTGGCCCACATTTATGGCCATTTGAACACCCCCATAGCAAACAATAACCTTGTCAATCATGGTGTTTGCTTCACATGGCCACCAAACATGCTCACAGAACCGGGTTTAGTCACAGGATGACCTGCTTTACAATTGATTTACGGCCATAATTGCCAGACTCAATTATGCTTGTAACCTGAGGTCCCCCTATATCAGTGACGGTTAACCTTTTCCAGGCCGAGGGCCCAAAGTGCACCCAACCCCCCAAAATACAATGTGCATGCAGCCCCGTGCACGCCCCCCATGTGGATGTCCCCGCATAAAATGTGGATCAAGCAGGCTGTGATTGACACAGTGACTAATCTGGAGGGTTTTGGTGGAAGGAAACCTGAGTTTACCCTAGAGCCGTGATGGCAAACCACGTCCCCCATGCATGCACGCCCCCCCACCCATGCACACAGAGACCCAAAGACCAGCTGGCTGGCAGAAGGCGGACACACATGCGCGGCAGAGCTGAACTGGGGCGACGGCTCACGTGCCCACAGAGAGGGCACTGTGTGCCACTCCTGGCACCCATGCCTTAGGTTCGCCATCATGGCCCTATATCTATTTCAGACCTTAAATCAGCTCCCCACCCCATCCCAACCGGGAGATAAGATTGGCAGACTTCAGTGCCCCACACGCCATCTTAAGTCACCGTGATCATTGCTAGATTTGCTTTCTCTTCTCTTTCCGAACCTGCTGCTCTGGAATTACTCCTTCAGCATTTCAGGAAGGCTACGAGGGCGCCTTCATTTCATGGGTGCTGCTGGTAGTTCAGGCGAGATCAGCCTTGCTGGCTAGGGGATTCTGGGAGTTGAAGTTCACCCCTCTTAAACTTGCCAGGGTTGAGAACTACTGAGCCAAATGATGATTTTGTACTCGTCGCTTGAGATATTTTCTTTTGCTGGTCCAGTAAAACAGCTACAGGTAGTCTTCAATTTACGACAGTTCATTTAGTGACCGTTCAAAGTTACAACAGCACTGGAAAGAGTGACTTATAACTGTTTTTCACACTTAATGACCATTGCAGCATCCCTATGATCGCGTGATCAAAATTCAGACACTTGACAACTGACTCATATTTATGACAGTCGCAGTGTCCCGGGGTCATGTGATCCCCTTTTGGGACCTTCTGACCAGCAAAGTCAGCGGGAAAGCCAGTTTCATTTAACAACCATGTTGCTAACTTAACAAGGGTTAAGTGATTCACTGAACAAGAAAAGTCGTAAAATGGAGCAAAACTCACTCAACCGTTGTCTCGCTTAACAACCTAAATTTTCATCTCAATTGTGGTCATAAGTCGAGAACTACCTGTATTTCAGAAGCAGGTCATCCAGGGCAGGAAAGAAAAAGAAACTGGTTTCCATTCTTGATATCAGATGGTTTGCTAGGAAGAATAGCTTCAACGGGCAGCCTAGAACTGCTCAATTTTCAATTTGGGGAGCCTTCAGATGTGTTAGGGGTGCATGCTAACTGGCATTTTTTGAGTTGTAGTTCCAACAAAAACTCAAGGAGAACATTAAACTGGAGAGGCTGACACGGAGGGTGAAGATTATGGATTTTATTCCTCTCTGCAATGTCCTTCTCTGGGAAAAAGAATTTAGCTCACAGAGAGATCCAAGAGGTTTCCTTATTTCATTCTGCATTTACATTTTATTTTATCATGCATTAATGAAGGTTTTATCTCCTACAGCTAATTATAAATATTATAGCTGTGTTTTAATTGTATATGTATTTTAAGATTTCACTAAAGATTTGCACAGTTAAATAAATATGAAGTAAATTTTGCAGGCTGCCTTTACGACAGCATTATAAGCAGAAGGGGATGATTTAGTCAGGAGGGTTCAGGAGAAATAAGACGATGAAAGAAGTCCCTGGATGAAAAATTTCAGTGTAGTTTTTCTCTGTGTTTCCTTGAACTTAGGTGCTGCACTTCAAAGGTGTTTCACATAGTAGGTGTCAAAAAAACTTTTTAAAACCTGAACTTCCCAAATCTTAGAGGATTTTAGCAGAATTGGCCTTGGTTTTTGCATTCTTATCTTAAGAGCGTGAAATGTTGGCATCCTTTCTGGCAATTTTATCTCACAGAAGAACACCGAAATCCTGCTCGAATTAGTAATCAATTGGCTGGTTTTCTGCTGCTTTAATGGTTTTTAATACATTTTTATTAGATGCTTAGAGAAAATATAAAACCAGGAAAGAAAAGAAAAAAGGAATAAAAGGTTAGGATACAAATGAATAGAAAGATAATCACATCTTGCGGTTTAAACAAATTATGATCTTTCCATTAGGTGAATTTCTTTGTGCCTTCCTCTTCATAAAGATAAACATTTCAGTGAAGCAAGGGAAGAATAAATCTGGGATTGTCACCAACAAAGTGATGTTATGTAGCCCTTCCCTTCTTCCTCCCCTGCTCCCTTCCAAAGATGTTTAGTCTATTATAGTATGAATTATTTTCCAAGGTGATCTTCCAATACCATGGAGCATAACAGCATTGTCACCAGATATGAAAGAATGGTCTTTATCATTTTTATGCTCGCCAATCATTTTTTTAAAAATGAAGTCTACCATTTTAGCTGTCAAGACTGGACCACTAAGTCCAAACATCTTACATCAATTTTTTTTCTAAGCACAATAATTGGTATAAATATACTTCTGGAGATGCCAGGTTGGCTCAGGCTACGGTGGTCCCTCAATTTTCACAAAATGATGATGATGATATCTAGTTTGGATAATGAAATGTCTACAAGGAAACAAGCAAGTTCAGATTGCATCAAGAACCCCTCATCAGATCTGTTGGAAAAGTTCGCTCTAGGGCAGTGATGGCTAACCCTTTTGCCATCATGTGCCAAAAGCAGGGGGAGTGCGGGGGTCACAAGCATGCGTGCCCACACCCAAAATTTTATGTGCCCGCCCCCCTCCCCCTGTGCATGTGTGCACACACCCCCTCCCTGTGCTTCCCCTGCTTTTGGCACGTGATGGTCCAGTAGGCCCATTTTTCGCCCTCCACAGGCTCCAGAGCCTTTCTAGGAGCCTGGGAAGAGCAGAAATGGCCTTCCCCATCCCCCTGGAGAACTTCCAGAGGCTGGAAACAGCCCATTTCAAAACTCCCTGTGGGCCCAGAAGGCCCAAAAATCAGATGCCAGTGCATGCATGCGTGCCAGAGTTGAGCTCGTGTGTCCACCGATATGGCTAGGTGGCACGTGTGCCATAGGTTTGCCATCACGGCTCTAGGGTAAACTCAGGTTTCCTTCCACCAAAACCCTCCAGATTAGGCACTGTGTCAATCACAGCCTGCTTGATCCACATTTTATGCGGGGACATCCACATGTTTAGAAGGCCCCAGATTAGGAATCTTGACTGAGCAGTCTAGGCCAAAATCAGGCGGGCACATCTGCCTGCCTTTCATGTTTTGTTTCATTTTAAGTCATGCTTCCTCTTTCTAATTTAAATTTCCATCGTCAGTCATTAGATTCGAAATTGTTCTTTTGCTTACTTGGGAGAACTGGTGCTAAATATAAAACGTCTATACACTTGAGAGCTCCAGAGTTCTTGTCTCTATCTGATCGCTAACTACACATACTGGGTACACTTTATAAAACATCAAAACTCGTTTGAGCAACAGCTGAATTTTGTAAACGGTGTGAAT
The DNA here is from genome assembly GCA_012654045.1 of Ptyas mucosa. NCBI lineage: Eukaryota > Metazoa > Chordata > Lepidosauria > Squamata > Colubridae > Ptyas > Ptyas mucosa. The sequence continues at coordinate 8,858,724 of WNWU01000044.1, forward strand.
GAGCCAGATCCACATGGATGAAGTAATGTTGCACATAGTTTCTCCTTGGACTAGGGACTGAGAGGGGCTTCTGAACGTCTAGCACAGGGGCAGGGAACTATCACCCCTTTATGGACCTCAATCCCCAGCATGGCTGGCTCAGGAATTCTGGGAGTTGAAGTCCACAGCTCATAAAGGGGCCATAGTTCCTCACCCCTGTTCTAGCAGATAGCTGGGGAAGATTGGAGAGGGGGGAGGGGAGAAAGGAGCTTAGACTGTCTGGTGATGGGGAACACCCCGTTGTCTGCCTTCTGTCCATGCCAGCGAAAAACGTGGTGGCCCTTTCAGAAGTGTGATATGGGGGACTTTCCAGATGTGGGTTGATAGTTTGTATGTCTAAACATTGGTTTGTTGGGAATGAATGAAGATAAGCTCTGTAGCTGAATGTGTACTTAATAAATTTAAGATAAGAATAGTTTATAAATGGACAAGGGACAGTTAATATTACAGAGTCTGGAATGGAAGTCCCTGATTAAGTCATAGTTGAAATTCTGGCCAAAAGTTTCAAGCAGACAGTTCCCGCATTGTTTGCTGCTGCTGAACGATTGCATCGTCCCAGCCCCGTCTGATGGAATGGTGGAACAATCGGCACATGTGCTCATTGAAATCATGAAGCCCATTGTCTCAAAGGTGCCTCTAAATGCAACTGGACTGTTTTTTCCAGTTTTGGTCACCACACTACAAAAAAGATGTTTTTTTAAAGAAAGTTTTTTTGATTTATATGCCGCCCTTCTCCGGAGACTCAGGGCGGCTTACAATGCGTTAAGCAATAGCCTTCATACTTTTGTATATTTATACAAAGTCAACTTATTGCCCCCACAATCTGGGTCCTCATTTTACTTACCTTAGAAAGGATGGAAGGCTGAGTCAACCTTGAGCCTGGTGGGGTTTGAACTTGCAGTAATTGCAGGCAGCAGATGTAAGTGGATGTTAATCACTGCCTTAGTCTACTGAGCCACCAGAGCTCATTGAGACTTTGGAAAAAGTACAGAGAAGAGCAACTAAGATTTAATTTAATTAATTTAATTTAATTATTTCAATTTATATGCCGCCTTTCTCCGAAGATTCAGGGCGGCTTACAATACATTTAAAAACCATTATAAAAACATTTAAAATTTAAAACATTAAAACCCATTCACACCATTCATGGCCGGATCTCACACGATCGCAACAGCGAGATCAATGGCCCCAGGCCTGCCAGAAAAGCCAGGTCTTCACTGCTTTTCGGAAGGCCAATAGGGTGGGGGTGGTCCGGACCTCAGGAGGTAACTGGTTCCAGAGAGCGGAGGCAGCCACAGAGAAGGCCCTCCGCCACGGGCCTGCCAGCCGGCATTGTTTAGCTGACGGGACCCGGAGGAGACCAACTCTGTGGGATCTTACCGGTCGCTGGGAGCTATGTGGTAGAAGGTGGTCTCGAAGATAACCTGGCCCTGAGCCACGTAGGGCTTTAAAGGTAATAACCAACACCTTGAATTGTGCCCAGAGACCAATAGGGAGCCAGTGCAGCTTGTGGAGAATTGGTGTAATGTGGGTGCATCTAGGTGCACTCACGATAGCTCACGCAGCTGCATTCTGGACCAACTGTAGTCTCCAAACACTTTTCAAGGGTAGCCCGCATTGCAATAATCTAACTGTGAGGTGACAAGGGCATGAGTGACTGTGAGGAGAGCCTCCAGATCCAAGTAGGGTCGCAATTGGTGCACCAGGTGAACCTGTGCAAAGATCCTCCTAGCCACAGCTGTCAGATGTTGCTCTAATCTTAGCTGTGAGTCTAGGAGGACACCCAAATTGCAAGCCCGTTCTGAGGGGGACAATTTCTCTCTTCCCAGAACCAAGGATGGACAATCAACATGATCTTTAGGAGGCAATACCCACAGCCACTCCATCTTGTCTGGGTTAAGTCTGAGCCTGTTGACTCCCATCCAGACCCTCACGGCCTCCAGGCACCGGCACATCACATCCACTGCATCACTGAATTGACGCGGGGTAGAGATATACAGCTGGATATCATCAGCGTATTGCTGATATCTCGCCCCATATCATTGGATGATCTCACCCAGCGGCTTCATGTAGATGTTAAATAGGAGGGGAGAGAGGACCGAGCCCTGAGGCAACCTCCAAATGGGCCTAGGGGTCAGTCTCTGTCCTCCTACCAACACCAACTGTGACCGACCAGAGAGATAGGAGAAGAACCACCGTAACACGGTGCCTCCCACTCCCAACTCCCTTAGTCGTCCCAGAAGGATACCATGGTCAATGGTATTGAAAGCCGCTGAGAGGTCAAGTAGCACCAAGATGGAGGAATGACCCCCATCTTGGGCTCACCAGAGATCATCCATCAGTGTGACCAAAGCAGTTTCTGTGCTATAGCCAGACCTGAAGCCAGACTGAAAAGGGTCCAGATAATCCATTTCATCCAATGACCGCAGGAGCTGAAGTGCCACCACTTTCTCTACAACCTTTCCCACAAAGGGTAAGTTGGAGACTGGACGAAAGTTCTTTAATTCTGCTGGATCCAGGGAAGGCTTCTTGAGGAGGGGCCTTACGACCGCTTCCTTCAATGGTTGCGGGAAGGACCCCTCCCTCAAGGATGCGTTAACTAAAGCCTGGAGCCAGCCTCGTGTCACCTCCCTGCTGGTCAAGACCAGCCAGGAGGGGCACGGGTCCAACAAACAAATGGAGGAACTCATCGCCCCCGCACTTCCTTGTCCACTTCCTCAGGAGTCACAGGCTCAAACTCATCCCACACAATAGGACTAAGACCCGCCCCCATCATCTCGGTCGTAATTGCCCAATCAGAGTCCAGGTCCATCCGAATCTGAGCGACTTTATCCGACAGAAACTGCACAAACTCCTCAGCTCTACCCTGCAAGGGCTCCTCCACTCCCCCTACATCAAGGAGGGAGACCATTACCCTAAACAGGGTGGATGGGCGCGAATCAGTGGATGCAATAAGTGCGGAAAAATGCGAACATTTTGCCGCCCGTATTGCCACTCAATAAGTCCTAATAAAGGCTCTTAAGAGCGTTCGATCAGATTCGGAGTTACTGGTCCTCCAACATTGCTCTAGACGTCTCTTCTGGCGCTTCAACTCCCGGAGCTCCTTGGTAAACCTAAGATGACTAAAGGCCTGGAGAATAAAACACATGAAGAACGGTTGCAGGATTTGGGCTTGGCTAGTCTAGAGAAAAGAAGAATTAGGGGTGACATGATAGCAGTATTTCAGTATTTGAGGGGCTGCCACAAAGAAGAGGGGGTCAAATTATTCTCCAAAGCACCTGAGGGTAGGACAAGAAACAATAGATGGAAACTAATCAAGCAGGGAAGCAACCTGGAATTAAGGAGAAATTTCCTAACAGTACGAACAGTCAACCAGTAGAACAGCTTACCTTCAGAAATTGTGGGTGCTTCATTACTGGAGGCTTTTAAGAAGAGAATGGACAGCCACGTGTCTGAAATGCTTGAGCAGGGAGTTTGACTAGATCTCCAGGGTTCCTTTGAGCTCTATTCTGAATTGAAACTGAAATTCTCATCCAAGAAGCTTCATCACTTCTGATGGTGGTGGCGGGATGGAAGGAGAGGTTCTGACAGGATGGTGGGGGCTCTGGAAGGATTGTATTTCTTTGCCGTCATCTGATCATTAGCACTCTCCCTGAGAACTCATGAGGCCATCTGTGCCGTCAGGATCACCTGAATCCAAGTGCAAATGGAGGTGGAATCTTTTGGGAACTTCTGCAAAGGCTGCATTGTAGGCTGGAGATTGGTGGTGTTTTATCCCCACCCCCCACCCCCCCTCTGCTGAGGGAGGGGTGTTCAATTTTAACATGGATGGATTCTTTTGCACCTCTTTCAAAACAGTGGTGTTCTCTATCAAAACATGGATAGTTCTTCCTCAGTTCTTCAGTTCCTCAGCCAGTTCTTTCTCAGTGGCAAAGCTGAGGGATGTGTGTGTCTTGAGTTTTTCTCTTTCCCTTGACCGGGGGCGGGGAGGGCGGGGGGGCAGGGGGGGAGAAATACCCTTTGGATTACGGTTCAGTGCAGGACGCTGATGGAGTCATTTCAAACCAGAGAGCCACAGGAGAGTCTGCAGTAGGAGACTAATAAACACATGACGTTGGAAAGAAGTGTGAGTGAGCTCTAATTTGGCAGGCTTTTGAAATCTGGCACATGCTGTGCTTCAGTTTGTACCAGAATGCGGCTGCGTGGGGGATTATGGGAGCGACGGGGTGCTCCCATGTGACAGCTTTCCTGCGCGAGCTGCACTGTCTTCCGGTGGTCTTCCGGGTGCGCTTCAAGGTGTTGGTGACCACCTTTAAAGCGCTCCATGGCTTAGGGCCGGGGTATCTACGAGACTGCCTTCTGCCGCCAATAGCCTCCCACCGGCTGGTTCGCTCACACAGAGAGGGCCTCATCAGGGTGCCGTCGGCCAGACAGTGTCGGCTGGCGACCCCCAGGGGGAGAGCCTTCTCTGTGGTGGCGCCCACCCTCTGGAATGATCTACCCCCAGAGATACGCACGATATCGGACCTCCGGACTTTTCATTGGGCCCTTAAAACCCACTTGTTCCATCTAGCTGGGCTGGCTTGATCCCATCCATTGGTTTTCAATTTGAAATTTTAACTGGGTTGTTTTTAAATTGTGGGCCAAAATATCTAATTTCTTTTAAAGTGTCTTAATTTTTGTATACTGTGTTTTTACTTTGGCTGTTCACCGCCCTGAATCCTGCTGGAGAAGGGCGGTATAAAAATCAAAATAAATAAAATAAATAAAATAAAATAAAATAAAATAAAATAAATAAAATAATAAAATAAAATAAAATAAAATAAAATAAAATAAAATAA
>WNWU01000044.1:8863613-8888839 GCA_012654045.1 Ptyas mucosa
ATAAAATAATAAAATAAAATAAAATAAAATAAAATAAAATAAAATAAAATAAAATAAAATAAAATAAAATAAAATAAAATAAAATAAAATAAAATAAACGGAGAGTGAAAGTGGAAAAGCCCAATAAGACATCTGATTCCCCAATGGATCTTTCTAGGCCAAGGGTAGGCAACTATGGCCCCTTAACGACCTGTGGACTTCAACTCCCAGAACTCCTGAGCCATCATGGCAACTATGGCTCCTTTACGACTTGTGGACTTCAATTCCCAGTATGGCTCAGGAATTCTGGGAGTTGAAGTCCACAGGTCGTAAAGGGGCCATAGTTGCTCAATGACCTAGGCTGTCTTTTTTAGTTGGAGGAAGGGGAAGGAGACCCAAAGAAGGAGTCTAGGCTAAGAATGTCGTCCTTACCTCCTCCGAGCATTAGGCAACCTCTCTTGACTCCTCGACTAGCAAGAACATCCACTGCTAATGATGTTGGCAAAACAAACTTTATCATGGTGGTGTCCTCCAAATGGGCTAGGAGGCCATTGCTTCTGGTCATACTGGTTGGGTTCTGGTTAGCAGAGAGTTGGGCAGAGGGAGTCCGTAATTTAGTAGGATACACCGTGTGAAAGGTAGAAATACAGGAAACACCATTCCCCAGCAGCGGGCTAGATTTCTTCAAAGGTCATGATCCACCCATAGATTCTGATTATCCAATTTGTCTGTTTTAGCAAATAATGTGGCTTGAGCTGCTCCGTTTGTGAACCATATAATCATAGAATTGGAATGGATCTTGAAGGTCACCGAGTCCAACTCTTGCTCAGTGCAAGATCTGCTCAAGCGTTTAGAACAAAGGGCTATCCAGTCTGTCTGTTTGAAAACTTGTTTGAAAGCACAGATGGCACATGCGCGGGCAAGAAGCACATACCTGTTTGGCACTCGGTGAGTAAAAGGTTCGCCACCACTGCACTAGGACTTCAAGGTCTCCCTCATAGTTACTACTGTTGAGCCAGATAGCACCTATGCCATATTGTATTAAATTTATATTTACCGACAAAGACTCTCCCTTTATGCTTTGTCGGTAAATATAAATTTAAACACAAAAATACCGTATTTTTCAGAGTATAAGACGCACCTTTCCCCCCCTGAAAGGGGGTGAAAATTTAGGTGCGTCTTAAACACCGAATGTAGCCCCGCCCACCCACTGGCCCCCACCCTTTGGCCTCTGCCTCCCAGCAGTTACCTCCTCGCAAGCAAACAGCAAGAAAAAAACAGCTCCTTTTAGCTTCAGCACAGCCTAATTAGCACAAGTTGATTGGATGGGCCTCCCGACTCTCAGCTGATTTGCTCTCAGCTGTTTTGTGCAGGGCTCTGCTGCTTGCTGCAAAGAGGTAAATTGCTGGAGCAGATTTTTTTTTCCTTGTGCTAATCAAGCTATGCTGAAAATGAAAGTAAAGCAGGCTGTTTCCTGTTTGCTGCAACGAGGCAAAATTGCTCGGAGACAGATTTCTTTTTCTTCTTTTCCTCACCAAAAAAGGTATTATACTCCAAAAACGACACTAGTTTGCCGTGAAAGCGACTGCCCGCGAAGGCAGTCTGTGAAGGCTCCTGGATTGGGGCTGAAAAGCGAATGCGGAAGCAGTATGCTCTGTCCCATATTTGGGGAGACCAGGTTTTCCTGATAAAAAACATTTCACCTATTCTATACCTGTCATTTTGTTTTTCCTGCCTAAGTGCAGGACCTCTCAGTTCTAGTCCTCTGACAGTAGGGACCTAGCTCACACTTTCTTCCTAGGGGACAACTGAAAACTGCCCCGCTGCTGACAAATGTTTAAAAGATCATTCCAAGCTAACTTTCGCTTTCTTTTCTGCTGTCTTTTTTATAAAAAAATTATTTATATGCCACCTTTCTCCGGAGACTCAGGGCAGCTTACAATGCATTAAGCAATAGCCTTCATACTTTTGTATATTTTTTAATACAAAGTCAGCTTATTGCCCCCACAAACTGGGTCCTCATTTTACCCACCTTAGAAAGGATGGAAGGCTGAGTCAACCTTGAGCCTGTCTTGGAGGCAGAAAGATTAGAGGAAAACTCCCACACACGCATCCAGCCAGTCAGGTTTTTAAAAACTCGGTTCTCAAGAACCTCAGGGTTTTGCAAGAACTTAATGGGATTTCGTGAGAATCTAAGGTCCGAAAAAAGAAGAAATGTTCAGTTGAACATGGCCAATATTTCATTAGAGGTTTGCCTCTTAATCAGGGGTTCTAGGAATTTATTATATTTTTAACAAGTTTGAAAACTTCCGCAGTAGGTGTTCCAAACTTGCACAGGTGATATCAAGCCATATGTGGCACCATCAGGCATACCCAGTTGCAGGGATGAAATCTAGCAGGTTCTAGCAGGTTTTGGAGAACTGGGTAGCGGAAATTTTGAGTCGTTTGGAGAACCGGCAAATGCCACCTCTGGCTGGCCCCAGAGTGGGGAGGGAATGGAGATTTTGCAGTATCCTTCCCCTGCCACGCCCACCAAGCCACAGCCACAGAACTAGTAGGGGAAAATTTTGGATTTCACCCCTGCCTAGTTGGCAAGCCCTGGTATCTGCAGGAGTCAAAAAGGGCAAGACACTAATGCAGCAATCAGATTGAAAGTTGCCCATTTCCACATGCAGAAACTGGAATGAATGAAGGAGAACATAGGTATCCCGGGATAATGTCGCAATAGCCAATCTGGATCGGGCACCGTGACCAGAGCTTTACTCTTCTGAACTTTTAGACTCGTGTCTAAAAGTACCCATTGTACCCATTCTCAGGGAACTGGAACTCTACTGGAATATGTGGTTTCAGCTATTCTGTGTGTTGTATTTATGTGGTACCTTCCTATTGGTTGATTGGTTTGTTGATGGCTGGGGATTGGCTGTTGTTTCCTTGTGCTTCCAAGCCCTTGGCTCTAAGTACCTGATAAGGTGGTGGTAAATCAGCACTCCTATTGACTGACAAGTGGCCTGTTTCCCAGGCATCCATCACTTCCCTGGCTGTTTTTGTGCCTGCTCAGCCAACAATCTTAGTAGCTGCAAAATTGAATGTGTGTCCTTGTTCATTGCAATGTGAGGCTGCCAATGAGTTCAGGTCTCCTCGTCTGACTGCTCGCTTGTGTTCTTGCAATCTGTTGGTAGCTTCCTCCCCGTCTGTCCTACAGCAATGTTTAGTTTAAAGAAAAGAAGGCAAAGGGGAGACATGATGGCAGATGCTTGAAGGGATGTCACAGGGCAGCAGAGGCTGTGGATTTATTTGCAACAGTGCCCAAGGATGAGACAAGAACCCACAAGTGAAAGCTTTGCAGAGAGAGATCCGACCTAGAAATGAGAAGTTTTCCTTGATCGTGAGTCCGGCGGTCAGGTATGGGTTAATGCTCTCCGTTGTTGGATCGGGTCTGCTAGTTGAGAAGCTCCGCCTCCTCCTGCTGCTTCCCAGCTTTCAGACTCGATCCGTTGGGATCCAGACACGGAATTTGAGCTTCCCCTTGATCGCCTTTCTCACGATCAAGATTTCTGATTATATTATTGAATTTTTTCCCTTTTTCTTTTTATTCTCATTGCCTTTTTTCCTCTTTTTTTTTTTTTTGGACTCCCTTGTGGTCGAGCTTCCAGCGAGAAGGGCTTCGGCCCGAGCCCGCTGAAGACCGCCTGGCAGTTGGGGCAGGCTCCCCCTTGGGTCTGAGCCTCCCCTGACAGCGTGAAGGGCTCACGCCCGATCCCGCTGCAGACAGCCAGGCAGATCGGAGTCTCCCGCCTCCGCTGGTTGCAGGCTCCAAGTTCTTCTGCCGCCCGGCTGTTTTGCGCTAGTGAGAGCTCAATTAGCTCCGGAGCCTCCCAGCCTTGCTGGTCTCTGTAGAGCTATTGGGGCCGCACAGCCTAGCACTTGCAGGCGCTTTCCCCAATTGTCCTGGCGGCTGGTGTTTCCGCATTTTAAAGCACGCCGGCGGCGGAGGCTTGCCTTTCTCACCGCTTCAAGGATGGGGCACTAACGGCTCCACGTGGCTTCCCCTTGATCTGGGAGCCGCAGATCACGCTGGCTAGGCTGTCGGAAGACAGCGCCCACGAGGGGCTATCTCTGGGCTTTGCCCTCGGCATGGGACTTCGCAGCAAGTATCAGAGCAGAGGGGCGGTTTGCAACATTTTCGTAAGTCCCCTCTAACGGCTACAGCACCTTGGCCGCCATTTTGGATTTCCCCTCGTGGCCGGCCGTCATGCTGCTCTCCCCGGCCTTCGGCCTTACCATCCGCCATCTTGTTTCCGATCTTTTACAGTTCAGGCCGCTGTCTAAGATGGCTTCTGCCAATCAGGCCAAGGCAAAGAAGCACAGCGTCCAGGACAGGGACCAACCAGGGACTTCCTCCTCTGTCCCTTCCAAAAGGCCCAAGATGTCCTCCTCTAAGGCCCCTGACTCCCGGTCTAAGGAGGAAGTGAGGCTCCATATGGCAATCGAACGCTCCATCCAGAAAGCCATAAAGGAGGCATCCATTAAGGAAATAGAATCTCCGGCCCCTAAATTGGCTATGACTTCCACCCCTTCGGCTCCTGTCCCTACCGCCCCAGTGCAAACTCCGGCCTTTTCCCCGGATGGAGATGGGGTCTCCTTGCAGGATCAGAGACAGGTCAATTAGACTCTTTTTGGGGCCCAAGGGGAGAATCCCCCCCTGCAGAGCAGTCCCCTGCTCCGGCAGCCATTTCATCTGAAGGGCCCCCTCCTCGACCGGTGGAGAATACCCAGCAGCCCCTTATTTCGCCGGAGCTGGCGGCTTATATCCAGCAGGCCATTCTCCAGGACATAGAGGCCGATCGCCAGCGCTGGACGGCGTCTTGGGTTTCGGAATCTGCCTCTCTGATTGACGTGGAGGGGTCCTGCCTCTCCACGGACCGAGTTCAGGCCCCTAGGAGAGCCTCCTCGGCTGCCACCTCTGTGCAGGGTTCCAAGATGTGGGAAGATTTGAGGGATCCTGACCTATCAGACGATGAGGATTTATCCCCTGATCAGCCCTCTTTTCTGGGTCTTTTCAAATCCCAGATGTTCAGGTCCCTCTTGCACAAAGCAAAGGTCACCACTGGTTTAGGTACGCCGGCTCCACCGACTGCAGAGAGTGAAGGGGCCAATCCATCAGTCCCTCTCTTTGAGGAACCCACCGTTGAGATGGAGGAGATTCCAGGGCCCAAGTTTGTTAGAGACGTCCTTTCCAAACAGTGGGTGGCGCCAGCATCCGGCGTCAACCCCAATGCCCTGGATAGGCGTCTCCACCATCCTGTGTTGTGGGTCTCGAGGTTCCCTTTCGGGTCGTACCCTCATCCGACTGTTTCTAAGGGGGGCGGCTAATCTTCGCCCGGGTCCTGTCCACAGGTACCCCTCCTGGGATCTGCCCTGGGTTCTGGATGCTCTGACCAGGGCCCCCTTCGAGCCCCTCAGAGTAGTAGGACTCCGGTTCCTTTCTTATAAGGTCGCATTCCTGCTGGCAGTAACTTCAGCCAGACGGATTTCAGAGTTGGCGGCCCTCTCCATGAGGGCCGATCTCTGTCTTTTTCACGATGACTGGGTGGTCCTTCGGCTGGACCCTACGTTCCTGCCTAAGATGAATTCTCCATTCCACCGAGCTCAGGAACTAATCCTTCCCAATTTCTGCCCAAATCCTTCCCATCCGTTAGAACGCGCCTGGCACACCCTGGACATGAGACGGGCCCTCCGGATCTATCTCCGTCGGACTTTGGACTTTAGACGGACGGAGTCTCTCCTGGTGTCATTCCAACCTTCCACCATGGGTCACGGAGTGTCCTCCGTCACAGTGGGGCGGTGGATTAGGGCTGCCATAGCCACAGTATATGAGTCACAGAACCTTCCTGTTCCTTCCTGTATCACAGCCCATTCCACCCACAGTGCAGCCACTTCGGCAGCATGGGCCACCCAGGCTTCCTTGGAGGAGATTTGCCGAGCAGCGGCCTGGGCATCCCTCACTCCATTCATCTGCTATTACCGATTAGACCAGTTCGCATCAGCAGATGCGGCTTTTGGCCGGTGCGTTTTGCAACAGGTCCTCCACAGGCCCACACCTAGGACCCGGGCTGATCCCGCCCATTAGGTAACGGCTTTGGTATGTCCCATACCTGACCGCCGGACCCCAATCAATGAGAATGGGCTTTGCCTTACCTGAAAGCCCTTTCTGATTGGGGTGGGTCCGGCGGTCAGCCCCACCCAGTTCAGCCTCGGGGCGCTTCAGTGTGGTCCCGGGGTCCTCTCTCTTTCTTCTCTTTCAGCTCACCGTGTCAGTCTGCTATAAATCGTCTCTCGTCAGAAAGCTGGGAAGCAGCAGGAGGAGGCGGAGCTTCTCAACTAGCAGACCCGATCCACCAACGGAGAGCATTAACCTATACCTGACCGCCGGACCCACCCCAATCAGAAAGGGCTTTCAGGTAAGGCAAAGCCCATTTTCTGAACATCGGATCTCTTATGCACTGGACTAGCTGGCCTCCTGGAGACATGGTGGCTCTGTCAGTGGAGACTTTCAAGCCAAGGTTGGGTAGCCACCAGTCTAGGATGGTCTGAGGATTCTTGCTGTGGGCAGGGGGTAGACTAGAAGATCTTCAACGTATAATTGACTCCTTCTAACCTACGATTTTATGGAGTAGATGGAAAGCAAAGCCACTTTGTTAGAAGACAGTTCCTAGAAAAAAACAGAAAATCCAAAAACAGTTGGATTTTAAAAGTCTTCTAAACCATTCCAGACAAGGGGCTGTCCAGTCTCTTCTTAAAAGCCTCCAGTGATGGAGCACCCACAACTTCTGAAGACAAGCCGTTCCACTGAGGAAATTTCTCCTTAGTCCTAGGTTGCTTCTCTCTTTGATTAGTTTCCATTCGTTGTTTCTTGTCTTGCCTTTGGGTGCTTAATTTGAACTATTTTTACATAATAGGAGTGTCAACTCAAGAAGCTTAGCGGTCACTTGCATCTTCGTTGTGAGATGCAAGTAGATTCACTGAAATGGAGTGGGGGGGGAATAGTTGGCGGTTTGAGAGGAAGTGAGAAGTGGGTTTTCTGTGTAACCAAGAACATCAATGGTGAGGAAAGAGATTTAACTACAAGACCTGGTGTTTTCTTTTTTCTTTTCTACCATCATCTTGGTTTAGAGACTGTGGTTTGCCTTTTCATCTTGCTTACCTAAGAACAGTGGTTGGAAAAATTTGATTTTTATTACACAATGCACTGGGAATGTACAGTATAATCCAATAAATATTGATAACCTTTTTTTCTATAAGTGTATATAGTCCTCAAATTATAAACAGTTGGGATCAGAACTTCCATTGTTAAGTGATGCAGTCGTTAAGTCAGTCCTGCCCAGTTTTACAACCTTATATATTTGTGTGTGTGTGAGTGTGTGTTTTTAATAAATTAATCTTAACATATTTAAGATACTGCACTCAGTTTTGGTCAGCATAATATAAAAAAGATGTTGAGACTGTGGAAAGAATGCAGAAAAGAGCAAGAAAGATGATTGGGGGCTGGAACCTTATGGAAACGTATGAAGAATGGTTACAGGAATTGGGTATATCTAATCCAGTGAAAAGTAGGACTAGGGGTAACATGAAAGCAGTGTTTCAATATTTGAGGGGCTGCCAGAAAGAAGAGGGAGTCAAGCTATTCTCCCAAGCACCTGAGGGCAGCAGTGGGTAGAAACTAATCAACCTTAGAACTAAGGAGAAATTTCCTAACAGTGAGGACAATTAATCAGTGGAATGGCTTGCCTTCAGAAGTTGTGGGCGCTTCATCATTGAAAGTTTTTAAGAAGAGACTGGACAGTCATTTGTCCAGAATGGTCTTGGGTCTTCTGTTTGAGCAGGAGGTTGGTCTAGAAGACCTCCACGGCCCCTTCCAACTCTGTTATTCTATTATTCGGATTCCCCCACCGACTTTGCTTCCATTGGAACCCCATTGGAACTTATGGGAAAGTTACAATTGTGATCAGATTTACAACTATTGTAAATCCATGCTGGTTCTTTGGGAGCTCAGGGCGCTGCAATGGTCTTAAAAACGATGATCAGTTGTAAACCACATTTTTTTCAGCACCATCATAACTTCAAATAGTGTTTCAACAAAGTTGAGGATTACTTGTGTGTGTGTGTTTATGACCCCCAAAAATTCTGTTAACTCCAAGTTGTGGCTTCATTTTTCCTTTCCTCCATTGTAATCCATTTATGTGTGGGGTAAATATATGGTTGTGTTGTTGCTGAAATTTTGACTTCTACATAAGGAGGGAGGGTTTGCGAGTAGCCAGCAGGAGTTTCTCTGGACCAGATGGAGCCTGTTTGCAGTATTTTGGGTGTTCTCTGAGAAGAATGAAAGTTTAAAACAATTTGGCCATGGAGTGACATTCACTTCTTCCCATCATGCCGGAACTTAATTTGCGTAAATTGTGAATCACAGGATGAAGCATTGTTTTAACGAGTGAATAAATAGCAAGAGTATTAAATGTTTTACATTCTCTTGTGCCTTGAGTATAAAGGCCAATGAACTTGGCATCTTTAGACTTCACTTCTAACTTTTTATATGTCCTCTTAAATTCATGTAGGACTCAGCTCACTTTTTAGCAATTTTAATCTCAAAGAAACTACATTTTGCGTGTTTAAAAAACCAACCATGTGGAGGTTGAAACACAGAATTTGCTTGCATCCTGTTTAGGTCTAGATCAGGGGTGTCAAACTTGATTTCATTGAGGGCCGCATCAGGTTTGTGTTCGACCATGGGGGCCAGGGTAGGCGTGGCAGGGGTGGGTGTGGTGAGCTCAACATTTCTCATGTCGTGGGCACCTGTGGTGGCCCGAGCACTCTGCCAGCGAAAACAGGGTACTCGAGCTCTGTTTTTGGCTGTGACAGCCTCCTGCAGTCCTCTGCCAGTGAAAACAGAGCATGTGGCCCATGGAGGCTGTCGCAGCCAAAAATGGAGTTCGGGAACCCTGTTTTCGTTGGAAGAGGTACCATGGGCCAGTCCTTTGCTGTTTCCAGGGTGGCCCTGTGGACCAAATCTAAGCACCCCGTGGGCTGAATCTGGCCCCTGGGCCTTGAGTTTGACACCCCTGGTTTAGATGCACCAGTTGTGCATGAACTGAAGGGAACACGAAGAACAGTTGCAGGAATTGGGTATGTCTAGTCTAGGGAATAGACTAGATATTTGGAACCCTGTCATGATAGCAGGGTTCCAATATTTGTGAGATTGCCACAAAGAACAGGGGGTCAATTTATTCTCCAAAGCCCTTGAAGGCAGGACAAGAAGCAACGGATGGAAACTAATCAAGGAGAGAAGCAACCTAGAACTAAGGAGAAATTTCCTGACAGTGAGAACAATTAAGCAGTGGAATGGCTTTGCCTCCAGAAGTTGTGGGTGCTCCATCACTGGAGGCTTTTAAGAAGAGATTGGATAACCATTTATCTGAAGTGGTGTAGGGTTTCCTGCCTAAGCAGGGGGTTGGACTAGAGAACCTCGAAAGGTCCCTTCCAACTCTATTATTCTGTTACTGCATTTGGCCAAATGGTCTGCGTTCGCCTGATGTAGTGGAAACATCAGTTCCCAATTACTTGGGGGAAAATCCTGATCTCCATAAAAGATTCCTCTGTGTGTGTATGAGACAGAGTGAGTCACACAAGTGGAAGCTTACTCTCCTGAGATCCTCCAGCCTGTTCCCAGTTACACACATGATCTATGATTCTGCTCTGTTTGTCCCAAGTTAAGCCAGAGTATGAAATATGGAGGATCAAGTTTGTTAATGAAAATGCAATTTAAAAAAGAGGAGTGAATATTTCCTTTTTCAGGATCCAATCTGAGTCGGTCACCGAGACCAGAGCAATAGCAATAGCACTTAGACTTATATACTGCTTCACACAGGTGGGTTTCAGCAGGTTCTGACCAGTTCTGGAGAACCGGTAGCAGAAATTTTGAGTGGTCCCGCCCCATCTATTCTCTGCCTCCCAGCTGATCAGGAGGGAATGGAGATTTTGCAGTATCCTTCCCCTGCCACACCCACCAAGCCACAGAACCAGTAGTAAAAAAAACTGAAATCCACCTCTGGCTTCACAGTGCTTGACAGCCCTCTCTAAGGGGTTTACAAAGTCAGCACATTGCCCTCAACAATCCGGGTTCTCATTTTATCCACCTCAGAAGGACGGAAGACTGAGTCAACCTTCAGCCGGTCAGGATTGAACTGCTGGCAGTGGGCAGAATTTGCCTACAATACTGCACTTTCACCACTGCGCCACCATAGCTCAGAGGAAGGGAAATCAGGAAAGGGAAAAGGAAGGAAGGAAAAGAGAAAGAGAGAGAAAGGAAGGAAAATATTGCAATAGCAATTATCTACTGCTTCACAGTGCTTGACAGCCCTCTCTAAGGGGTTTACAGTATATTGCCCGCAACAATCCGGGTCCTCATTTTTCTGATCTTGGAAGGATGGGAGGCTGAGTCAGCCTTGAGCCAGTCAGGATCGAACTCCAGACTTTCGACAGAGTTTGCCTACAATACTGCATTCTAACCACTGTTTGAACTTGTGCTGGAGCCCATCTTCTTTGTCTGCAGAATGTTTACAATTTACACGTTCTGGCGAGACAGACGTTCCCTCAGGATAAGCTCCATCATGAGTCGGAAAGCTCGGAAGGCTGAAACCCCTGGTCCCGGTGAGCGACCCAGATTGGATCCTGCAAAGGAAGGAGTCTCCTCATCTGACGTGGGCTTTGCTATTGAGTGGGTCCTTTTCTACAGGAACAAAGCCAAGGGTCCCACAGTAGATATCGTTTATGACGATTGGTTGATTGAGAGTACTGAAAATAACGATTGTTTTTAGAAATTTTACTATTGTCCTGAGGAAAAACCCCGGTATTCTGGGAGAGTGCAAATCCTCAGTTTTTCTGCATTGTAAAGGAAGGGCTTTATTAAGATCATCACGCTCAAAAACCTTTCTGTCTTTGGAGCTGGGTTTTATATCTCTGGGTGGTGAGTCATAATTAAGGAAGTTGGAGCTATAAAACTCACTCATTTCTCTTTTCTGCTGTGTTTTCGCTCTTTCCACCTTTGTTTTCGCTCTCCCCTCAAAATGTCTGATTTCAAGAGGCAAAAATTCTTCCATCTTTTTCCTGCTGGAAACTCCACGATGCTACTTGGCTAAGTGGGGAGTAAATTTTGAGGTCATCAGGTGCATCTGTGGAAAGTGTATGATGAGGTGTGTGGTTGCTGGACAGGAAATTATTCATCCCACACGCCCTTATTAGGGAACACCGGAGGCTGGAGAAATGCAAACAGAACTGGTTTACTGCTCTAATAAAGTGCTTTTATGGAGGAAATGGAAAAAAAAGTTGTATTTTGCTGTCTTACTGGGGAGTTTACCTGGGAGTTTAGTCTTGCTTTCCTTCTTCCGTAGTCCTTTTTCTTTTCTTTTTTTTCTTTTGAGGGAAAAAAATGGCAAGTAGAAAATCTCTAGGGAGAAAAATTTGGAAGGAAAATTATGGGCCTTGTCTTCATTTCAAGGATGCCCTTGAAAGACTTGTGTAACTGTGCTCACCTATTTCTCTGTTTGGTATTTTATTAAAGTTTATTATAAAATAAAAATAGAAAAAGAGACAGAAGTTGGAAAGCTGAGAGAAGGAAGAAGGAAGGGTGCAAAGAGAAGAAAAGGAGAGAGGAAAAAAAGAAAGAGTTCTAACTTTTTTCCGTGCAGTAAAATACAAACAATTTCTACTTTTTGCTTCGCATTTCTAATATTTCAAGCCATTTCCATAATAACAAAGTCATTCCAATTCTCAAAACCTAAAATCAGTTTCATTTTTTCAATTTCAGACTAAAAGTTCAGAAGTGGTTTCCAAATGGAAACAAAACTAGAGAATGTCTTCTCTTTAATTAAAACAGTTGCACCATCTCTGCCAACCCATCCACCCACTTTTACCATCCATTCTCCCATTGTGGGATCTATGCCCTGGTTTGGTGTTGCAGTACACGAGTAACAGAATAACAGTATAGGAAGGGACTTTGGAGATCTTCTAGTCCAGCCCTCTGCAGAAAAAAGCAGGATGTCCCATACCTGCGGTCCCCAATCTTTCCAGCTTGGTGGACTGGCAGAGGCGGCAGTGGGGTGGGAGGGGGGAGAGGGGATGGTTTCGTGTGTGCATGCTGCTTTCACAAATGCAGCTTCACGAGCATCAGTGCTTGCCCACCACTTCTGCGGCCCGGTTCGGAAACCAGGGGGTTGGTGACCCCTACCCTAAACCATTCCAGACAAATGGCTGTCCAGTCTCTTCTTGAAAGCCTCCAGTGATGGAGCACCCACAACTTCTGGAGGCAAGCAGTTCTGCTGGTTAATTGTCACAGATAGATATAGATGCAGATTAACAGAGTTGGAAGGGACCTTTTAGGTCATCTAGTCCACACACACCCCCACCCAAGCAGGAGAACGTATACCATTTCTGACAGATGGCTGCCCAGTCTCTTCTTGAAAGCTTCCAGTGATGAAGCTCCCACAACTTCTGAAGGCAACTTCTGTTCCATCTGTTGATTGTTCTCACTGTCAGGAAATTTCTCCTTATTTCTAGGTTGAATCTCTCCTTGTTCATTTTCCATCCATTGTTCCTTGTCTGGCCTTCGGGTGCCTTAGAAAATAGCTTGACCCCCTCCTCTCTTGTGTCAACCCCTCAAATATTGGAAGACTGCTATCATGTCTCCCCTGGTCCTCTCTTCACTAGACTAGCCAGGCCTAGTTCCTGCAACTGTTCATCATATGTTTTAGCCTTCAGTCCCCTAATCATCTTGGTTGCTCTTCTCTGCACTCTTTCTAGAGTCTTGACATCTTTTTTATGGTGTGGTGACCAAAACTGGATTTGGTACTCTAGATATGGTCTTACTAAGGCTTTATAGAGTGGTTTCAGTATCTCTCTTGATCTTGACTGTATCCCTCTGTTAATGCAATTTAGGATTGCATTGGATTTTTGGGCTGCCGCTGCACGCTGTTGGCTCATATTTAATTGGTTGTCTACTAAGACTCCAAGATCCTTCTCACAGTTACTGCTATTAAGCCTGGTTTCTCCCAGTCTATATATTTCCTTTTGGTTTTTCTTGCTTCTCTCCTGGATTAGTTTCCCCACTTACTTCTTTGCTCACTGGTGATTGGAGAATAAAACTCCACATCAAATAGCAGGTTTTTGAGAAGATAGGAATTCCTACGACCTGCTAAAGAAGAGCAAACAGGAATCCAGACTAAAGGTATGATCTGAAAAGAAAACAAGGCCATCACAATTTTTTTAGAAGCTCTTGGATCTGATCCCTTCATAGGCAAGAGTAGCTCTTGACATTTATGAGGCTTTGTTTGATTGCTTTTTTTTTAACGATGTTTGCTCTTTGTTGAATTGTTTTCAAGAAACTTGTTTTGATCGCTATGGTAACTTCGGGTCTGCGACTGTGCAGCCAACAAATCCATGGGTAGTTTTCAAACTGGAGTGGAGTCCCCAAGGAATTGGTCTTGCAAACAATAGTTTTGCCTGTGTTTATAAACATTCTGGAGTAAATGAAGAGCAGGAGGAAGCCAAGTGTGCTGATGATTCCAAATCGTTGCATCTGTAGTAAAACAAAAAACAGGTTGGAAAGAGCTCTAAGAGAATCTCTCTCCAAATCGAAGCCAACGGATCTCAAGATGACAGAATAAGAGAATAACAGAGTTGGAAAGAACCTTGGAGGTCTTCTAGTCCAACCCCCTGCTCAAGCTGGAGACTTAATTTATACCATTTCAGACAAGTCGCTGTCCAGTCTCTTCTTAAAAGCCCCCAGTGATAGAGCACACACAACCTCTGAAGACAATCTGTTCCACTGGTTAATTGTTCTCCCTGTTAGAACGTTTCTCCTTAGTTCTAGGTTGGTTCTCTCCTTGATTAGTTTCCATCCATTGCTTCATGTCCTGCCTTCAGGAGCTTTGGGAAACAGATTGACCCCCTCTTCTTTGTGGGATCCCCTCAAATATTGGAACACTACTAGCATGTCACCCCTAGTCCTTCTTTTGACAAATGTAGTTCAGTGTCAACAAGTCCAAAAGAAGCATAAAACCTGATTTAGGTTAGCAGGGACTGTTCAGAAAGTGAGCATGTCAACTCAAGCATGTGGCTACTGCAAGCAGACCAATTCCATATGTGGATTCATTCAGGATGGGAATGAAAATACTCAACACAATAAGGTTTTTATAGACGTGGTGAGAGGCCACAGTTGACGTACCATGTACAGCTCTGGTGACCACAGACACCTAAAGAGAGATCTTATAAGGCTGGGAAAGGTGCCTCCAAGAGTAACCCCAACAGCTTCATTGTGACTGCAGGCTTCAACTGGAGGAAGTTGAAGAGTCTTTAAAGGTTTGCATTGTACAAAAATATGGATGGAGGGAAGCTTTTCCCCTATCTCTCAGAATATTACTTAGCCTACTCATAGAACTAAATCCTAGGGGGATTCAGAACCAATAAACCCAACCCAGGATGAAATGTGGAACTCACTTCCCTGAGAGGTGAAGGCCACCAGTTTAGAGAGCTTGGAAAGGCGAATGGTCCTCCTCCCAACGGATCAGTAGCGGCTTGTCTTTGTGGCTGTTTACAAGCTCCCGAATCATGCAGACCGTGGAAGTGGCCAGTCGCTCTCCTCTCCCTGAAGACCTGAAATGGACGTAGTTGGCCGGTGTGTTACACAGAAAGATGGTTTTGGGGCTCTCACGATTTTTGGTAAACCCCTCTTCCTCCCTCCCCCTCTCCCTCCTTCCCTCCCTCTTTCTCTCGCCCTCTCTCTCACTCACTCTCTCCCTTTCTCTCTCCTGACCATCAGAGTCCCAAGTGAGATGCCTCACCTTGTAGCCTTAAAATGCTTACAGAAGGGCAGAGAGAATTGGAGTCTCTTGGCTCAAGAAGCCTAAGACCATGACTCATATTAGATATACTGACTGGTTGGATTAGAATTCTGTCTGTGGAAGCTAATGGACCCTTGTTACTTCCCGGTTTGCCCCCAAGGATACCCACCCACCCACCCATCCATCTTAATGAGCCCACTATAAGCACACAGAGTCCATCTTGCTGAGTGCCTGGCAGGGAAGCCTTGTTTTCCCAGGCACAACACGTGGAGGGGAGGTGTTGGGACATTGGTGTGGTTTGCTCTTAGCTTCTGGGAGGAACATCCCCTTTTGCCATAGGAAGCAGCATTGCTGACACTGGACCGCAATGCTCTCCTGTATCCTTTCCTGAGCAGGGAAACAAGGGAGTTGCCAGTCAACCACCAGCATGGGAAACTATGCCAATTGGCATCCCTTCCACCCAAATGTGGAGTTGGTGAGCCAGAGAGACTACTTAAGTGGTAGTAAGGAAAGGGTGAAGTAGGGGGTGGGGCTGCTGGGTTCTGTTGTAGTTGGCACTGGCTTCCAGGTCCATGGCGGATGTTTTCAGGCCATGCTGGCACTTGGCATTGGCAGTTCTGATGCCAACCAAGAAGATCTTTCCTGCTCAGCCGTTTGGGCATCTTGTCCTCTACAGAAGTTTCCAGGTTAGCAGCTTCTCGGACTTTTGTGTACAACATACAACATAGGAGTTGTGTCACAAAATATATGAATGAGTACAAACACATGAAGTATGGGGGATTTTGATCTCAAGTGTTAACACAAATCTGGTGGAAAAATCACAGTTGTTAACAGTGTAAACGTGATGGCGAACACAAGTCCAAAAATACATATTTTGGCAATTTAAGAAGAAGTTTGGCTTTCTTAGGTCAGCATAGAGAGTCATCCTATGCCAATATAAAAAAATCAAAACTGCAGTGTCACCCAGGGTCTTCAAGAGACATGGTCTTTGCTGATTTTTAAAAGGGTCTTTATATTATAAAAAGCCCAGATTTAATAAGGTAGTTGCATATTAATACTGTATGATCTTTTTTGTTAAACTTTATTTTACTTTTATCATTATTATATGTCTGTTTGCATCTTCCTGTTGAATTGTTTTCGTTTTGCAAATTTACAAATCAAAAAGTATAAAAAGGCCCTGTAGTGTAGCTTTGGGGGTGGGGTGGAAACACCCCCCAAATAAACTTCAGGTAACTTTGCAGTAGGCTTGGTTTAGAAGGTAATAAGATCCTAGTCTTGCAAGCAGTCTTTCTATTTCTCCTAACACCACCACCCCCCGGTGCATTTTTAGTGATCCAGTAGATCCAGTAAATATGGAGATCCGGTAAATGAGTAGCTGACTTGTTTTGGATTAACAGCTTCTGAAGTTATTTCAAGAATACTTGTCGATCAAAAGGTCGGCAGTTCAGTGGTTCGAATCCCTAGTGCCACGTAACGGGGTGAGCTCCCATTACTTGTCCCAGCTTTTGCCAACCTAGCAGTTCGAAAGCACATAAAAAATGCAAGTAGCAAAATAGGGACCACCTTTGGTGGGAAGGTAACAGTGTTCTGTGCAACTTTGGTGTTGAGTCATGCCGGCCACATGACCACGGAGACGTCTTCAGACAGCGCTGGCTCTTCGGCTTTGAAACGGAGATGAGCACCGCCCCCTAGAGTCAAGAATAACTAGCACATATGTGCGAGGGGAACCTTTACCTTTACTTACCTTTAATAGTGGCAACTATTTAAATATTTATTATTTAATATTTAATATCTTTAATCTTAATTTTTGATGGTTTATCACAATTTTTAATGGCAAACGAAGACCTTCTAGCCAAGACTTGTCTCCAACGGTGCCTTTTCTCTCCAAATTCAGGTCGCTGGATGGTCGGCTGCAGGTCTCCCATCGAAAGGGTCTCCCGCACGTCATCTATTGCCGGCTGTGGCGGTGGCCAGACCTTCATAGCCACCATGAACTGCGCGCCATGGAAATGTGTGAATACGCATTCAACATGAAGAAGGATGAAGTCTGTGTGAATCCATATCATTACCAAAGAGTGGAAACACCAGGTAGGGCCAACCCAGGAGCCCCTAGGAAAGCGGTGGGAGCGTAGGGGTCTCATTGCCAGAAACTCAGAAGCCTCAAAAGTGGGGCTGCGTTTGTGACTGACTGCTTTTGTCCTCAGTATTACCTCCGGTTTTGGTTCCACGACATGCGGAAATTCCAGCCGAATTCCCTCCTCTCGACGATTATAGCCATTCCATTCCCGAGAACACAAATTTCCCAGCTGGCATTGAACCTCAGAGCAACTACATTCCAGGTATGGTGTCCCCAGGAAGAAGAGAGAGAGAGTGGGAGGGGGCTTCCTTTCAAGCCCCAGGAACTTTTCTTCACTTTGGCATGGAGGGCTTCAGGCAGTGGTGAAATTCAAAAATTTTCCCTACCGGTTCTGTGGGTGTGGCATGGTGGGCGTGGCTTGGTGGGTCATGTGACTGAGTGGGCATGGCCAACCTTTTTTTTTTTTACTTTTTTTAGCATTTTTTAACTAAAAAAAGTTTTTAAAAAATTCTGATGATCTCGCAGCACAGCTGATTGTCACAGCTGATCACTGGAATTTTATTTTTTTTTTACTTTCTTAAAGCATTTTTTTTACTACCTATTCACCCGAACCAGTAGTAAAAAAATGCTTTAAAAAAAGTAAAAAAAAAAGGTTCCGACGATCAGCTGTGACAATTAGCTATGAGGTGTGATTGTGGGAACCTTTTTTAAAAAACTTTTTTAAAGCATTTTTTTACTACCGGTTCAGGCGAACCGGCCCAAACCGGTAGCATTTCACCCCTGGCTCCAGGTTTTCTCACAGGCAGTAGGCAAAGAAGAAAAATGCCCCTTCTCTTCTCCCCTCCCCTCCTGCTATGTTACCCCACTAATTATGGGTGTGAGAGGAGGATCCTTTTGAAAAGTATTGGGAGGCCTTCCTCTCTTCTGGTGGACTTCCTGCTCCAGGGCCTCCGTCTGGTTATCGACACCCCCAGCTCAGTTTCTTTCCAGCCCTGACCCTCCACTATTCCCTGGTGGGCGCCACATCTGCTAGCGCTTATTTCACAGCCAGGTGGTAAGAAAGATTTGGGTTATAAAGCCTTTCCCTTGTTTTTTTATTTTGCAAAGACCAAACCTTGACCTGAGTTGTTTACTCTTTCGTGTTCCTCTTTTGGGTCTCCCTAGCTGTTACATTTTGTAGGCAAGAGGAGGAAGAGGAGGAGGCCTTCTCCTTCATGGTCCCAGGCTACAGATTCCTCCCCCCCCCCCCCCCCCCCCCCCCCCCCCGGAGTTCTCCTGACTTCTCCTCTTAGAAACGCAGCCAAGCGGCATCTCCCTTTGCCAGGCTTTTAATAATTTGTTAAAGTTTTTATTAGTTTTGAGTCATGCTTTCAGACTTGGTATTTTGGATTTTGCTTGGCCTATCTTGGGACCTTGACTGAATAGAAAAACAGACTGGAAGTCTTGATAAATAGCTCGGTGCGGTTGAGAAGGGCACAGCTGGTTTGTAAAAGCTCTATTTTAATTTTCCTCCCCCTCTTCAGAGACACCGCCTCCTGGATATCTGAGCGAGGATGGAGAAACCAGTGACCATCAAATGAACCACAGTTTAGATGCAGGTAAATCAAACAACCAGAAATGATTTTTGTGGGATTTTAGAGGCATTGTTCTCTTGTCTCGCAACTCATTTCTGGCCAGGTCTTGAAAACTCATCCCATCCCTAAGAGGATTCCTTCCTCCTCCCTCTTCCTGGTCTCTGTGATCTTGCCTCCTCCCACCACTTCCCCCACCCCCTGGTCTAAATCAGGGGTCTCCAACCTTGGCAACTTTAAGCCTGGCGGACTTCAATTCCCAGAATTCCCCAGCCAGTAAAGCAAAGCTTAAAGTTGCCAAGGTTTGAGACCCCTGGTCTAGATCATTCTCTCCTTCTCTGCCCAGGAATTATTTTTCCTGCTGCAGCTGATGCTGACAAGGAAAGCAACACTCCTGGGTTCAATTCCAGCCATGTAGGGAGGAGATGCACATTGAACAGGGCTTAACCCCAGCTTCTTAGCTTAGTTAGGCAGCAAAAAACTCTTCGATGGGCGATTCCTCAAGAAAAATATTAGCCTGAGAGAGCCACAGCTCATGGCTGGGGAGAACAGCACTTGTACTGCTGATATAAGCTACGAAACATGACAACGGTATCTGAAATAGCTATTTATCATCAGAAATGACTGAATGGGAGTAGAAAACCCAACTCTGCTTCTCTCCCAGTTCAGTTCCATCTTTGCCATCTGTAGTTCTCCAGAAAAAAAAGTGGAGAAGTCCATAAATAGAGGGAGGCAGATATTTCTTGAATTTGTTTGGCAAATGAACCTTGTTAAAGTTGGGGGTTTTTTGTTGTCACAAGTCTAAATTAGAAGAGAACATTTCTGCAATGTTCACCCAGTTCTAGAGCAATCGGGACACACTGAAGGGAGCAACAGCATTTCAGATCCCTTTTGGGACTCTAGAACTGTAACAGAATTTCCTTGAGGAAGTGTTGTGGAGATTAATGAGACCCGCACTTAAAACTTAGCCAATTTGTACCCTGCACCAAAACACTTTGGCTTAGCACATGAAGACAACTCCTGTGGTTTATTCAAGAGATCACAATTATGCAAACTTCGGGTTAGTGCAATGTGTGATTTGAATCACATTCTGTCTCAGAGTTACTTACTGAATTTCCTTCTGCCCTGCTAGGTTCACCAAATTTATCTCCGAATCCGATGTCTCCTGCACACAGTACTCTGGGTAAGTGTAGCCTGATGTGGAACCTTTGATTTTTTTCCCCTGGGAGCTGGAGGCAGAGAAGGTGCTGCAGAACTGTGGCTTTAATTGGGAACTGTTGTGAAAAAAAAGACTCAACATTTAGCATTCTCATTCCACTTCCACTCCCAGTTAATAGATTTATCAGGTTGTATTTTCTCTTGAAGTTCTGCCACCTGTTTCTCTCTGGGACAAGATGAATGTACGTATCCTAAGGAAGCAATCCACTCTGAGATCATTTCCAGTTCTCTTAAAAAACTATTTTGGTTCCTGATTGAGAAAACAGATGTGCGGCAACAAGCCAGCTCTTGAATCTTGCATGAATATGATTTAAGTAACAAATGTGTTGTGGCATTTAGCTCATTCTTGTCAACATCCACTGACAAGAGGCTCACAGACACAAATAACATTTTGCTCAACTCAGCTTGGCTCGGAGATGCTACCCACTCAATCTCTACCGGACTGCAGTCCAAGTCCTCATCCACCATTCAGTTATATTTATTGACAAATCTGAAAGTTGTTGCCATTTTCAGTCTTTCAACCCCATGTTGGGTCATCCAATGAAACTTTAGGACTGGTAGATTCAAGGCAGATCCACTGATGTTCTTCACGCAATGCAGAGTTAAAACTAAGGAATTCATTACCCCAAAATATGGTGGGAGCTGACACCTTTGATGACTTTAAAAGAGAATTATGCCAATGAATAGAGAACAAAGCTGATCATCAAATGTCTTTCTGTAGCAATTTGCCTCTTACTTTGGGTACAGAAAATTCATATATTTTGCTGGAATGTCCTTGGTCTCATCTTCTCAAAGTTATGAGCCCTGGTGGCACAGTGGTTAGAATGCAATATTGAAGTCTAATTCTGCCCATTGCCAGCAGTTCAATTCTGACCAGCTCAAGGTTGATTCAGCCTTCCATCCTTCCAAGGTTGGTAAAACGAGGACCCAGATTGTTGGGGGCAATAGGCTGACTTTGCAAACCGCTTAGAGAGGGCTGTAAAAGCACTGTGAAGTGGTATATAAGTCTACCCTAGCTATTGCTATTGGCCAGGGTAGGAGCAGAAGCTGGACTTCCAGGCCACCACCTTTTTATATGTCTATTCTAATTAGTAGCAATTATCTCCAAATCTTTGGTAAAAATTGCTTTCGGACAAGCTTGCCATGCATCATCACTCTCCAACGTGGCAGCAGATCCAAATTCCATCATCAGCCAGCTGCAACCCTTCCATACCTTGGAATGATGTTGAATGACCAGCAACATCTTTGGATAGCGATCAGATACATGAAGATGGTCGCCACTGCAATGTGACTAAAGCTTCTCTACTTCTTCATGCAATGGTGCACATACCGAAGTCATGGTTAGTTGTGCCACTGTGGTCATTGTCTTCATTTTCTGACCGTTCCCACGCCACTGTGCACAGCATGGGAGAGTTTCCCAGAACATCCTTCTTCTGGACCAGTGAATTCTGCACATTGCTAAGAAGAAGCCAGAAGGTGGCTTGATTTTGACCTCACAATTTGTGTGTATCTGCCCATCACACTTTGCAAACCAAGTGCTATATTTTATATTTGAAAGCATAATGTCAACCCAAAATGATGGTTTATTCAAGAAACCATGATTTGATTAACTGGAGGGCATGTATTGAATGTGTAGCTTGATTGAGGGATGCCTTTAGAACTGAGTATAGCGCATCATTAGCAATATAATTGCTTGCAATGCAACCCTTCCTCCTCCTGGATCTTACTAGACTCCTTGAAGAACTAGAAATTCAGCTACTCCTCAACTTACAACCACAATTTCTCATCCTAAGCAAGGAAGTTAAGTGAGTCTCACCCGGTTTTAATACCATTTTTTCCACCCGCTACAATACTGTTAATAATATTTAACAGAATAATAGAGTTGGAAGGGGCCTTGGAGGTCTTCTAGTCCAACCTACCTGCTCAAGGAGGAAACACTATACCATTTTCAGACAAATGGTTGTCCAATCTCTGAGAAAGCGTGCAGAGAAGAACAACAAAGATGATTAAGGGGCTGGAGGCTAAAACATGAAGAATGGTTGCAGGAATTGGGTATGTCTAGTCTAGTGAACAGAAGAGGAGACGTGATAGCAGTCTTCCAATATTTGAGAGCTGCCACAAAGAAGAGGGGGTCAATCTGTTCTCCAAAGCACCAGAAGACAGGACAAGAAACAACGGATGAAAACTAATCAAGGAAGGAACTAACCTGGCATTAAGGAGAAATTTCTTGACAGTGAGAACAATTAATCCATCAAACTTGTGTTCAGAACTTATGGGTGCTCCATCACTGGAGGCTTTTAAGAAGAGATTGGACAGTCACTAGTATGGAATGGTATAAGGTCATCTGCTTGAGCAGGTGATCAGATTAGAAGACCTCCAGGGACCCTTCCATCTCTGCTATTCTGTTATTCTGACTACCTATACACATTTTACTTATAAACCGAGGACTACCTGCACACATTTTTAAGCGGCTGGCAAAACTGCACATGTGAGAAGAAGCAAACTTTATTTTCTCCACTTTTTTCTTGCAGATCTTCAGCCGGTCACCTATTGTGAACCGGCCTTCTGGTGCTCCATTTCCTATTATGAGCTCAACCAGCGAGTGGGAGAGACATTCCACGCTTCTCAGCCCTCAATGACTGTGGATGGATTCACGGACCCATCAAATTCGGAGCGCTTCTGCCTCGGCCTGCTTTCCAATGTCAACCGCAACGCAGCAGTGGAGCTCACCAGGCGGCACATTGGTAGCTTCCATTGCCTTGTCTTTGGGAGTGGGGGCTGGAAAGGGGGGTGGGGGGGGTGGAAGGGCCTCAGGCGTAAACAATGAACTCGGCCAGGAGAGTTTAGCCTTTAGGACACCATAACTTTTTTGCTTACCTTAAATTGGGGGTGGGGAACTATGGCTCCTTTATGATCTGTGGACTTCAACTCCCAGAGTTCCTCTCAGGAATCCTGGGAGTTGAAGTCCACAGGTCATAAAAGGGTCCCCTGCCTAACGTGATGTTGCATATTTAATTACACAAGGCCGTCTGGCTTGATTATCTTTCTTGTTTATATAATAAACTTAATGTTTGGAAGGCATTCATTTTCTGTGATCTTCACACAGGCACGCTCTTTAACTCTGCTTATTACAGCTGGCTCTCTCAGCAACACAAATGGAAAGCTGGACTCTTTTCCACGGGATGAGAGCAGCGACTTTATAAACCAGTCTATCAAAATCTCCTATCCAATTTTGAAAAAGTTGAGTTTCTTAGTGGTGCTCTTTTTGAATCATGTTAACAAAGCATAACATTTTTGTCCAGCAGGCAGCGATTTCTTGGAGTCAATGAACAGAGGGAAACAAATAGAACTAGCTGCCATGCTTTGGAGATTCAAACAAACAAAAAACAAGCTCTGTTCCAGCTGTAGTGATTTCATCAGTTTTGGCCTTTTTAAATAATGGAATTTCCATCAGTGCCTCTTCCTGGAGACTACAGAAAAGTGGGCTGACTTATTAGAAAGCAATTTATGGCCTAAGATAATTTGCATGTGGTAGTGGTTACAGCACAGAAAAGGCACATTCCAGATGTTTCAGACTATACTTCCCATCAGCCTTTAGCCACGTTGGTGAGAACTGAAGCCCCAAATTCCTGAATGGCATCAAACTGCCTATCCCTAAGATGCAGAGTGGGTCAACTTCTGTCCAGCTCTCAATTTCCCCTCCCTTGGTGACCCAAGACAGGTAATTCAGCCCAGCCTTCTCACTGCATAGCCATCAGGATACCCAAAGGTATGCCTTTCCAGAAGGCATCTGGACTTTCTTGGTTTTTCCTTGAAAATGTTTCACCTCTCATCCAAGAAGCTTCCTCAATTCTGGATGTTTTCAAGGAAAAACCAAGAAAGTCCAGATGCCTTCTGGAAAAACACCTTTGGGATATCTTTGTGGCCATGCAGTGAGAAGGTGCCTTTTGGAAAAATGACCTGGACGATTGAGACTCTCCATAGACAGTCAAGATATGTTACCAAGCACCCCATAAGTTGCTTTTTGGAAGAAGGCTGCAAAGCTCTTCCGTGCCTCTTGCTGCTAGGGAGGAGGGGAGGGAAGATCCAAAGGAGTCCTTCTGGGCTTTCAAAAAGAGATTGAGCTCTGTCTTTGCTATCCTGATGCTGAACCTTTGTTTTTTCTAGGGAGAGGAGTAAGACTGTATTACATTGGAGGGGAAGTTTTTGCCGAGTGCCTTAGTGACAGTGCCATATTTGTCCAGTCCCCCAACTGCAACCAGCGTTATGGCTGGCACCCAGCTACTGTGTGCAAGATACCACCAGGTAATTTATTTTGGCTCTGGTTCCCTTTGTGTTTTATGTTTTTCTCTGTCACTTCTGTCCAATGAGTTGGCCCAGAGGACTGACTCTGTGGCAGTGAATCTGTGCAGTGGAGAACCACAGTAGGATTTCTATAGGAGATTATGTCTGTCTGTCTGTCTGTCTCTATCCCTCCCTCCCTCCCTCTCTCCCTCTCCCTCCCTCCCTCCCTCCCTCCCTCCACATTAGCTGCCACTTCTAGGAAAAATGAAACACAAACAACAAGATTTAGAAGTCCATATTGGCATGTCAAATGCAAGATTCGACTTTTCAAGAACTTGGGTTTTCTGGAAGACCTTATCCAGTTTTGCAAAACAATTTGCATTCATCTCCTTTTTGGATCAGTTTAAACTAGTTGATAGCTCTGTTGTTTGGTGTGATGGAGAATTAGAAGGTGGTTTTTTGCACGCACTGGAGTTGCAAGGAGAATTATGTCCAAGAATCTCTGAATAAGGGGCAGATTTAGGATTAGACCAGGAATGAGCAATTATGACAAGTGGACTTCAGTTTGGAGAAGTTGGGAATTCTGGGAGTTGAAGTCCTCAATTCATAAAGTTACCATCGTTGCCCACCCCTGGATTAGACCTTACCCAGTTGGTGTCCTTCAGATGTATTGGCACCGCAGTCAACACATGTATGCACAACTTACATCTAAACAACGACACATTGATTTTCTTTCTCCTTGCATTAAATCTCTGTATTCTCACATAGCTCAAAATCTTCCTTAGAATATTTGGCTTAGCTGGACTCATGCAGGGAATCCTAAAAAGCCAAATACTACTATTGGTTTTATGACACACATCCAAATCTGAACGACTTCCACGAAGGAAGCCCAGTTTGAACCGCCCATCTCCTTTCACTTTAAGAAAGATAGTTTCAGCCACTAAATAATTTTTGGATTTCTTGGTTAAATCCCCAGTGCCAGAAGTTGTTTGTGCTGATAGGTTAGATAAGTAGCAGTTTCTATTGAAGCTGACAGGAACACTTCAGATGATGATCATTAAAGTAGGAAAGCAAAGCAGGTAGTCCTCGAGTTATGGCCACTCATTCAGCAACTGTTTGAAGTTAAAAAGGGAATAGAATAGAATAGAATAGAATAGAATAGAATAGAATAGAATAGAATAGAATAGAATAGAATAGAATAGAATA
>WNWU01000044.1:8888849-8911824 GCA_012654045.1 Ptyas mucosa
TAGAATAGAATAGAATAGAATAGAATAGAATAGAATAGAATAGAATAACAGAGTTGGAAGGGACCTTGGAGGTCTTCTAGTTCAACTCCCTGCCCAGGCAGGAAACCATACACCACATCAGGCAAATGGTTATCCAACATATTCTTAAAAACTTCCAATGTTGAAGCATTTACAACTTCTGGAGGCAAGTTGTTCCACTAATTAATTGTTCTAACTGTCAGGAAATTTCTCCTTAGTTCTAGGTTGTTTCTCTCCTTGATTAGTTTCCACCTGTTGCTTCTTGTTCTACCCTCAGGTGCTTTGGAGAATAGCTTGACTCTTCTCTGTGGCAACCCCTGAGATATTGGAAGACTGCTATCCTGTCTCCCCTCGTCCTTCTTTTCATTAAACTAGACATACCCAGTTCCTGCAACCGTTCTTCATATGTTTTAACCTCCAGTCCCCTAATTATCTTTGTTGGGATTTCTCTCTGCTTCCATTAATGGCCCACTTGTTTTGGGATTACCACAACAGCTGGGACTGCCTGAATTGGTGTGGCCAAGCTCTGTGGTCCCCTGGCGTTGTAACTAGAGGACTTCCTGTATCCCATCATTTTACAGATCCCAACAGTAATAAAAACAACAGCTTTAGCTTAGTAGAAACCTTTTTCTCTTTCTCAAAGTTACGTGTCCTACTCGACTTTTCACTACTCTTGTTTTCTTCTTTTATTTGTGAAAAGCTTAACCAATTTAGCAATAAGAAACAGCTTGCCTTGAATATTTTAAAACACTTGGTCTTATGACTGAAGATGCACTTGAAAGATTTGAGTGTTGTCTCTTGAGATCAAACAAACTATGAAAGTGCTAGAAATACGGAGCTGGGGGAAAATCTGGTGCTGCAGACCTCATGAACTGCAATCGCAAATGTTTTTTTGTGGTGTTTAATTTCAGAAAGAGCTGCCTGTGTGTTTGTGTGTGGTTTTTACCCAGGAATATTGTGTCTCTTGCTCTTCCATGTCAGTGTAACTCTGGCCTGGATTGCAATCAGTAGATCCTGCCTGCTGTTTTTTGGAGCTGGTTCAGAGCTGAAGCATGCAAGAGAGGCTGAGCCCCGAGCATAGCTGACTGGGGAATTCTGGGAGTTAAAGTCCACTCATCTTCAAGTTGCCAAGGTTGAGAAACACTGCTTTAGAGGCTCTGCCCACATCTCTTGATGTCATTATCGCTCTGAATACGTGAGCACCTGCCCTTGAAGGGGCCACGCAAAATTCAAATAACAGAATAACAGAGTTGGAAGGGACTGCTCAAGTAGGATTGTAAGTCATGAGGTCTTTTGCTCCAGGTAGATGTTGGCTATTACTGCCCTCCCCAAAATATTTTGAAAAAAACACTGAACTATTGACCATGTTGGTCGGTATATTCCCGGTCTACATTGTCTAGGCTACAAGGCTCAGAAAAAGTCAGGCTGGCCTAGTATTTGTATGGGATAGCCTTAAAAGGAGCCTGAGTGGTGTAGCAGGCTAATGCCTCCTATTAAGGCAGCATTTAACATCCAGCTGCTTGCAATTACTGCGAGTTCTAATCCCACCAGGCTCAAGGTTGACTCAGCCTTCCATCCTTTCTAAGGTGGGTAAAATGAGGACCCGGTTTGTGGGGGCAATAAGCTGACTTTGTATAAATATACAAAAGTATGAAGGCTATTGCTTAACGCATTGTAAGCCGCCCTGAGTCTCCGGAGAAGGGCGGCATATAAATATAAATTTTAAAAAAATTGTACAATAGTCTGCGGTGTTGATTTTGATGAACCTCTTGTATTGCTGCAGCAAAACTGCACAGACACATCAGAAAATGCAACACCAATTTTTAAAAAGGACGCAGTGAGAACACAAAATTATAGGTTGGTCAGCTTAACATCCCTTCCAGAGAAATTGGTAGAAACAGCAACCAAATTAAGAAAAAAGAATGAGGCACAGTGTGGAATACCTTCCCAGTGCTTCTCAGCCTTGGCTACTTGAAGATGGGTGGGCTTCAACGCCATGTTGGCTGTGGGATTCTGGGAGTTGAAGTCCACCCATCTTCAAGCGGCCAAGGTTGAGAAGCACTGCCCTAACTTTTGCTGAAGGGAAATAAGCAGAGAGTCCATAAAAGTAAATCCTACCTCATCAACCTCCCACTTCTTCATTTTTTTTAAAAAAAGAAATCTTTATTCCAGCAAACCCTTAACTTGAAATTCCCCAGATCATCAGATGTATTGGACTTTTGCTCTCTGTTTACAAATAGAGTTGAGGTTTTTTTATAAAATAAAAAGCTTTAAAAGGTTATCTGTCCTTCTGGTAATTTCTGACCTTAGTGAATAGCTAAATTCATAATGATTAATATATCCCTGTTTGATGTCCAAGGTGGCCTCTTACAGTATTATTAACCCAGCAACTAACCAAATTAATATATTATGACATCACAGCTCTTTGGCATTTATCTGTTCGCTAGCAGAGCAAATACTAACGTGTATCTTGCAGCTTCCCAAACCTCACATTGCGAACAAGAAGCTCTTGATTTATTATTTAATGGGAAATTTACTGTTGAAAGAAGGTTGTCTGCTTTTTAGAAAATAGGAGACCTTCCATTTTTTTTAATTCTAGAGTTTTGTGTGTCCATTTCACTAACCTTGAGGGAGAGTATTGTGTCTTGTCTGTGGTGAGCTACTGAAGGACACAACAGCACAGGAGGTGATGCTGTTTGGGAAATACCTGCTAACGTTGGTCCTCTTGTTGTGTTTGTTCTCTGTCCTCCACAGGATGTAACTTGAAGATATTTAACAACCAAGAATTCGCAGCCCTCCTGGCTCAGTCTGTCAACCAGGGCTTTGAGGCCGTCTACCAGCTGACACGCATGTGCACCATCCGGATGAGCTTTGTCAAGGGCTGGGGGGCCGAGTACAGGTCAGCATTTTATTCCGGGAAAGGAAGGGGAGCTCTGGGGGGCTCCAGAATTACGGGGGGGGGGGGGCGAAGGAGGCTTCCCGAGTCCTCAGCTTCTCTTGGATTGATTGGATGATTGGGGGGCTGAAGACTAAAATGTATGAAGAACATTTGCGGGAATTGGATATGTCTGGTCTAGTGAAAAGAAGGAGGGGGGGAACATGATAGCAGTCTTCCAATATTTGAGGGGCTGCCAGAAAGAAATCAAAAGGTCAACCTATTTTTGAAAGCACCTGAAGGCAAGACAATGAAGAATGGATGGAAACTAATCAAGGAGAGAAGTAACCTGGAATTTATTTATTTATTTATTATTTATTTATTTATTATATTTCTATACCGCCTTTCTCCCGTAGGACTCAAGGCAGTGTACAACCAAGAAGAATATAGACATACAAACATCATAAAATTGCTAATTAAAATTATTACTTAGTTCGGTCAATTAAATAAAACCCAGAATTAGATAACATTTTAAAAAATCATTCACATGTTCATATGTTTAGCCCCGCCTGTTGGAACATCAGGGTCTTGAGGGCACGGCGGAAAGCACGGAGATCAGGGATGTTCCGTATCTCTGGGGGCAGTTCATTCCAAAGGGTTGGAGCTCTCAACAGAGAAGGCCCTCCCCTGGGAGTCGCCTGTCGGCATAGTACGATACCCTGAGTAGTCCCTCCCTGTGAGAACGAACTGGTCGGTGGGAGGCTATTGGTGGCAGAAGACGGTCTCGTAGGTACCCAGGTCCTAAGCCATGGAGCGCTTTAAAGGTGATGACTAACACCTTGAATCGCACCCGGAAGACCACCGGGAGCCAGTGCAGCTCGCGCAGGAGAGGTGTTACATGGGCGTAACGAGTTGCGCCCATAATCACCCGCGCGGCTACATTCTGGACCAGCTGGAGCCTCCGGGTGCTCTTCAAGGGGAGCCCCATGTAGACAGCATTTCAGTAGTCCATACGGGAGGTGACTAGGGCATGAGTGACTGTGCGCAAGGCGTCCCAATCCAGAAAGGGACGCAACTGGCGGATCAGGCGAACCTGATAAAAGGCCCCCCTGGCCATGGCCGTCATGTGCTCTTCTAAAGATAGCTGTGAATACAGGAGGACACCCAAGTTGCGAGTCCTCTCTGTGGGAAGTAAGGTCTCATCCCAATTGTCAGTGATGGTACCAGCTGACTATACCGGGACGCCGTAAGCCACAGCCACTCGGTCTTGGAGGGGTTGAGTCTGAGTTTGTTTCTCCCCATCCAGATCCGCACGGCCTCCAGGCAACGGGACATCACAGTAAGGGCATCATTGGGGTGGTCCGGGGTGGAGATGTATAGCTGTGTGTCATCAGCATACTGATGAACACTCACCCCGAAACCACGGATGATCTCGCCTAGCGGTTTTACATAAATGTTGAACAAAAGGGGTGAGAGGACTGACCCTTGCAGTACCCCACAAATAAGGTGCCTCGAGGTCGACCTCTGCCCCCCAGCCAACACAAACTGCGAACGGTCAGGGAGGAAGGAGGAGAACCCCCGAAGTACGGTGCCCCCTATTCCTAACCTCTCCAGCCGGTGCAGTAAGATACCATGGTCGATGGTATCAAAAGCCGCTGAGAGATCTAATAGGACCAGGACAGAGGAACACCCTCTGTCCCGAGCCCTCTAGAGATCATCAACCAATGCGACCAATGCCGTTTCTGTGCTGTATCGCGGCGTGAAGCCCGACTGGTACGGATCCAGATAGACAGCTTCATCCAGGTATCGGGGTAGTTGTCGTGCCACCACACTCTCAACCACCTTTGCAACAAAGCGAAGATTGGAGACTGGATGATAATTTGATAATATAGCCGGGTCCAGGGAAGGCTTCTTGAGGAGGGGCTTCACAACCGCCTCTTTCAAGGTGGTGGGAAAGACACCCTCACTCAGAGAAGCATTTATAATCCCCTGGAGCCAGCCTCGTGTAACCTCCCGGGAGGCCAGTACCAACCAGGAGGGACACGGGTCCAATAAACATGTGGCAGCGCTAAGCTTGCCCAGAATCCTGTCCACATCCTCAGGAGCCACAGAGTCAAACTCTTCCCAAATAACACTCTCAGGACCTACCCCCGTCTCCTCCCCTGGATCTACCCAATTGGAGTCCAGGCCTTCCCGAATCTGAGCGACTTTATCATGCAGGAATTGCACAAAATCCTCAGCTCGACCCTGTAAGGGGTCTTCACGCACCCCCACCTGAAGTAGGAAGCGAGTCACCCTAAACAGCGCGGCTGGGCGGTTCTCTGCAGATGCAATAAGAGCGGAGAAGTAGCTAGACTTCGCCGCTTTTATCGCCACTAGGTAGGTCTTAATATAAGATCTCACCTGTGTTCGGTCAGATTCAGATCGGCTTGTCCCCCCATCACTCTCCAGGCGTCTTTCCCGACGCTTCATCTCTCTCAGCTCCTCAGAAAACCAAGGAGCTAGTCGAGATCGGCATCGGGTCAGAGGTCACGACGCAGTCCAAGGCCCCAGTAGCTGCCCTGTTCCAGGCCACCACCAGGTCCTCAGTCGAGTCATGAGCCAGAGTCTCAGGAAATGGCCCAGGCTCCGCCAGGAACCTCTCGGGCTCCATCAGGCGCCTGGGACGGAACCACTTGGTTGGTTCCGTCTCCCTGCGGTTGGTGGAAGTGACCTGAAAGTCCATGTGAAGGAAAGAATGATCAGACCATGACAAGGGCTTGATGTCTAAATCCCCTATTCTTAGATCATTCAGCCACTGATCCGAGACAAAAATCAAGTCCAGAGTGTGATTCCCCAAGTGGGTGGGGCCTTGAACTACCTGGGTCAGGTCCATGGCCGTCATGGAAGCCATGAACTCCCGAGCCACCTCGAACATCTCACCAGCAGATGGCAGGTTAAAATCCCCCATAACAATAAGTCTGGGGGTTTCCACCGCCACCCCGGCTATAACGTCAAGCAGCTCAGGCAGGACCGCCGTCACGTGGCAGGGAGCCAGGTACGTGATCAGTAGGCCCATCTGTATCCCCTGACCCCACTTCACAAGGAGGGACTCACATCCGGCTATCTGAGGAACAGTGGCCTCCCTTGGGCAAAGACTTTCTCTAATAATTGCTGCCACTCCCCCACCCCTTCCCGGAGTCCTTGGCTGATGGAATGCACGGAAACCTGGCGGGCACATTTCCACAAGGGGAACTCCTCCCTCCTGGCCTAACCAGGTCTCCGTAATCCCTGCCAGGTCAGCACCCCCCTCTGAAAGAATTAAGGAGAAACTTTCTAACAGGGAGAATAATTAACCAGTGGAACAGCTTGCCTCCAGAAGTTGTGGGTGTTCCATCACCGTAGGTTTTTAAGAAGAGACTGGACAGCTACTTGTCTGGAACAGTAGAGAGTCTCCTGCTTGAGCAGGGGAGTGGACTAGAAGACCTCCAAGGTCCCTTCCAACTCTGTTCTTCTGTTATTCCTGGGCCTCGAGATGGCTGGGTGAAGAGGCAGAGAGACGACCAGCAATGTGGCCCTTGAGATGATGCCGGAAGGAATGGTTTCAGCTGCAGTTCGGAGCACTGGATGTTGTCCTCTTTATGATGGCCATTTAGGGAATTGGAGGGCAGGAAGGAATTTTTATAGGGAGGTAGAAGAGGGTTTGGGAAGAGGCCCCAAGGTGGGAGAGGAGAGTGGGGGTTGAATGCACGGCTTGGGTTGTACCAAGTGGAGAAAGCACAGGACCAAGACTGTGCCATCTGCAAGGACCCCAGGAAGAAAGCGTCTCTGCTGGGGATTGGGGGGGGGGGGGGGGGGGGGGGGGGAAATCCTGGCCCTGCTTCCATGAGCTCCTGGGAACGGACGACAGCTGTGGCTTCCCAGTGCTGTTTCCCATCCCGGCCAGGGAAGGAGTGGGCGCCCAGACCTCTCACATTACCTCTCGCAGCTCCTCCAGATGTCTGGAGTCCATCTTGCTTTGCCGTTGGCTTGCTCCCTTCTCAGGCTGCTTTGGGTCTTGGTTGATGGCCAGGGTGTCTAATGAGTTCCAGATGTGCACGCTGCTGCTGCTGCTGCTGCTGCTGCTGCCTTGGGTGGGGCTGGAGGCTTCGGTCCTTGAGAAGAAACAGCTGGCCAGAGCACGTTCTGTGCTTGTGCATTGCAACTGGCCCCCGGCTGCATGTTAAGCAGGAGTCAGCAGGGCCTTGTATCCCTTGGTCTCCATCCCAGAGCTGCTCCCCTCCCTCCCTCTCCCCCCTTGGAGGAATCTCTCCTTGGGCCTTTCTGGTACGTGTCTTCAGAGGGATTGCTCTGGGGCAGAACCTGGCTAAGCATGGCCGGCCAGCCTCCCTCCCTCTCACCGGGAGCTCTTCCCAGGCACTTGCAAACCACGATCAGTGGCTGGACCAAGCTGAAGGCCTTCTTGCTCGGGTGTCTGAGTCACGCAGCATCAGCCTGATCTTTCAGGAAGCAGAACCAGAAGGCGATGGGCTTCTCCTCTATTGTTCTTCCAGCCGCTGCTGGCATTCAAGGAATGCCGCGGGGGGTTTCTGAGGTTGTCAGTGTCATCAAGACAACGGCCTGGACTTGGTGCAAAGGCCTCTTGAAGCCATTTGCACAGCTCCCATCACAGCATCTCGGAACAGCCAATGTCTGGGGTGTCAAGAAGACCTGGCTTTTATCTATCGTAAATCCCACCACCCAGTACTCCGAGTTTAATGCAGTGGGAGATGGGGAGAGAAGGGTCCCTGTCTGATCTTCTCCCAGATGCGGCTCTCTCCCTCTTTCGCTCATCAGGATGCCCTGTTCTTCCTGATCGACAGAAGCAGAGCACGTGGCAGGGGCTTTACAATAGCCCGCTTTGAGGGCGGGGAGGACAGAGGTTGTCCCAGGGAGCAAGTAGGGACTTCTCCAGTTGGTAGAAGACTGGATGAGGTGATCGCCAAGGTCCCTGCCAATTCTGCAGAGGTGTGCAGTATTTGGAGCCAGTGGCATAAGTGGTTGGGATCTGGCACAGGCCTCCTCATTGCATCTATTGGCTGCTTCGGAAAGGAGCTGGGAAAATGCCTGCTTGAGTTACACTGGTCTTAAGGCAATGTGTGATTGCAGCCTGTGTAGGTCTCTGAGATGCCTCCTGAATTTAAACAGCCATTCTGCTGAGTTGCATGGCTATCATGCATGCCTAGGAAAATGCCCGGCTCCTCTAAGGAGCTGCCAATGGATACAGGAAGGATGCCCGGACCAAACCCAAAACACATTTGTTGCTCTAGATCTGATTAGTGTTCAGATCTTGGAAGCATCTAGCCAAGTTCTTGGCCAGAGCAGCAGTCCTCTCCTTCCTCCTGACACCCAAATCAAGCAGACTTTCTTTATTTAGAACATAGAACAATAGGTTTGGAAGGGACCCTGGAGGTCTTTTAGTCCAATCCGTTGTCCAAGGCAGAAGTCCTTATGCCATCCCAGACAAGTGGCTCTTCTTAAAAACCTCCAGTGATGGAGCATCCACAACTTCTGGAGGGAAGCCATTCCATTGATTAATTGTTTTCACTACTGGGAAGACCTGCAGAGCTAATTTTGAGATTAGGGAAGAAATGAGTCAGATGTTGAGGGGGCTACTAGCAGAAAAGATTCCAAAGGAGAGATTCAACCTGGAAATAAGGAGAAATTTTCTGACAGTGAGAACAATCAACCAGTAGTAGTTGCCTTCGGAAGTTGTGGGAACTTCATCACTGGAGGCTTTCAAGAAGAGGCTGGACAAGCCACCTGCCTGAAATGGTGTATGGTCTGCTTGGGCAGGGGCTTAGACTAGATGACCTACAAGGTCCCTCCCAACTCTGTTAATCTATCACATCCTGAGATCAGAAGCATCTCTGATGCTTTCCAAAGAGGAAAACATCAGAGATGAGCTCAAAAACCCCACCTTGATTTTGTTCAGCATAAATTGGGATAGAGGGAAACTAGGAGGGGCTTTTATGGTTCTTTGTGTGTGTGTGTGTGTGTCTAACTTACAATAAAGCCCCACCAATGTCTGCTTCTTCACCTACCCAGCCTCAACAGGGTGAGATGAATCTGCTTCCGTTGATCAGGAGGAAGAGAGGCGATTCTGGGTTTTGGTTTTGGTCCTCTGCTCTCTCACATGTTATCATGGAGATACAATGGTCCTCTCTGTGTTTCCGTTCCAGGCGGCAGACGGTCACAAGCACTCCCTGCTGGATCGAGCTCCACCTGAACGGCCCCTTGCAGTGGCTGGACAAGGTCTTGACGCAGATGGGCTCCCCGAGCATCCGCTGCTCCAGCGTGTCTTAAAGGATGAGGAAAGTGGAACCAGGTCAAATCTTGAGCAGGGACAAAACAGCTCAGCCTCTTCCTTGGTAATGTACAAAAAAACAGAACGGAAACGAGCATTTAGGGTAGCGGCTGTGTCCTTCCAAGGCCCGGCCCTTCCTTTTTTTTGTTCGATATCCCTGATGGGAGCAAAGACTTCCTCATAATGTTCATGTGTTCAGAAAATCCACCCAAAGCTTTGAGATGCCCAGGCGGGTCCTTCCATGGACCACTGGAGGAGAGTCTCGGCTACATTGGCAGCTTGGATTTCTAATTTAGGACAGGCAGGCTGTGGCTGATGGGCTTTGCAAGACCGGGTGGCACTTGACAACAATTCTTGGGAGGCTAGAGAGTAAGGAAATGGTTCTGCCTCCTCCTTGCCCTTCCTTCTTCCTACCTCTTTGTGCGAGAATTTCCACTTTGTACCGGGCATATGGGGAGAAGAACCAAGGCATCTTCTAATATTTCTTTTTGAGCATCCACCTGGGCAACTGTGTGTTTTTCTCTGCCAACCATTTGGAGGAGGGGATTTTCCTCATCTGCAGCCCTGACTGATAAGGTGCCATTAATTGAAGATGAAGAGGACTCGTGCCCCAAGGAAGGAGCTGCCTCCTCTCAGACATGGAAACGGTTGCTTGAACTGACGACCTCCTGCGTTAAAGGCAAGTGTCCCCAGCTCATCCCTCATCCATCAGTCCATATTTTAAGGTTGCTTCTCCTTTGGACTTGCTTGGAACTGGCCACTTCTTCCGTGCTGACCTGCTGGGCTCATGATTCCATCTTCTCAAGAACCTCTGAAGGACTCTGAGCATCCAGAAGGAAAAACTTTTGGAAAAGCACGCTTGCCTGTCCTACTTCCAAAACTGCCTCGAGAAGCATCAGCTGGAAAGGAAGAAGACAGCCAGACAGAAGTGTTCTGGAGCAAAATCGGCCAGGAGAAACTTACGCGCCTTCCTTCCTCATCAATAGGATTTCCTTGGCCATTTGACTCATCTGCCGAAACGGATCTTTTCCACCCATCAAATCGGAACAGCCTGACCACAGCGCGGCTCCAAGATGATTTAATTGACAGTTATTACTGTTTTGATTCTTGTAACTAAGCAAACATCTGTAAACAGATTTGGAGCCATACTTACTGTTCTTCAAAGCAGTTGTGGGTGTGGGTGTGGGTGTGGGCATATGTGTGCAAGGGTTCTACAATGGCCAGTAATTCTGGTTAGTACGCTTCGTGATTGTGAGGGCGAAATCTGTGTGCAGTGTCTTTGTGATCAGAAGTAAGTATTATTCATGCCAGTCAACCCATCTGGAGTTGTTCAGTAATTTGGACTTGTTTCTAGATTCTCAAGATTTAAAAAAACCAAACTTGGTAACCAGTCCCCAGAAGCTGGGAATCCATTATTTTTCCTCAGAATTGAGCAGATTAATTAAAATCTAAGAAGCTCAAATAATATAGAACACAATTTGAGATACCTTGTGGTAAAGTAACTCAAAGCATTTAACTGTATTGAACAGGTTGTATGTCTGTTCAGCGTGGCCAACCGGCAAATATTTGGTATTGCAGATAAGAAATACCATTTCAATTTCAGATTAAAGTCTTGACAGATGATTTAAAGTTCAGTATTAATCTGGTCGGCCTTCAGAAACAGAAATGGCTGCCTCATTGCATAAAATGAGTGGAGCTTCCTTGGAAAAAGAAGGCCCTAAAATGGCTTGTTTCAGAAATGCTTTTAAATAATTCAAGGAGAGAAAACTTGCAGTATGTATGTGGTGTGCATGCTTTTCGTAAAAAAACGAAAAAAAGTTATAGCAATTGTGGCTGGTAGGAACAATCAATCCAAAGACATTTTTGAAGGCTTTTTAAAAAATGTGGTCCGTGTAGATTTTTTTAGGCACCCAGGAAGAAATATGTTTGACAGCTTTAGTCAAGTAGCTATCGGTGTGTTCTGGTTCACTGGGAAAACTGTTGCCGTTTTCGCTGATCTGATTTCTTCCAGATATGCTGGGTGTGCGCTTATATTGTCTCTAGGAGTTCTGAGCATCCTAGCTTGTTGGGTAATTTTAAGGTAGCTAGGTCCTTTATGGTGAAAAGTTAATTTCTGGGCGCAGGGAATTCACTTTCTTTCAGGTTCTCTCCTTGAAACACTACATTTCTACTAGTTTGAGTGGGCCTTCCTACATTGAAGGATCTGGTCACCCAAACCCAATTGTAATTGGATGGTGTGGCTCTCCCAGACCAATCACACAAACCTATTGTGCTTTTGATGACTTATTCACTGCTGGAAGGACAGATTACAGAGAGCCCCCGTGAGTCTGCAAATGAACAGTGAAGAAAGTTTGAAGATGGTTTTAAATACGTAGATATATATTTTCTTACTCATCATATTAGCCACTTTGCACAAGTCCAGATTTTATTTCTTGAGACTTCCTTTTTGTATTCAATTCTTGTGATAGGTCTACTGTGTAAATCATTTCCCTGCCCAAAAATCTTTCCATTGTTGGCAAAACTGAGGTATGATCAGCCTTTTCAGAGTTTCACAAACAGGAGGTTTCT
Organism: Ptyas mucosa; assembly: GCA_012654045.1. NCBI lineage: Eukaryota > Metazoa > Chordata > Lepidosauria > Squamata > Colubridae > Ptyas > Ptyas mucosa. Next base: position 8,900,636 of record WNWU01000044.1, read on the forward strand.
TTAGAAAATGTCTCTCCGTTTCTACATTGAGTGAAGAGGGAAGACGTTTTTCCATAGATTGCAAACCTTGCTTCGTACAGCCTGGGACACCAAACCACCAAAATGTCCATGAAATATAGTTCAGCAAAATTCTCTGCAGCAGTTTAAAGAAACTTTTTAAAGTTTCAGCTGAACTCTGCCCTACAGATAAAAGTGGGAATGCTTGTAAGAGGATCCTATGTGAGCCAGATAATCTTGTGAAATTAAAAATCCCACCCTAAGGTTGTGTTTGTTGATTATGATGAATCATAGTGTACATTATTTGGTTGTTGCTAAGATAGTGCTTCCCAAAATTGGGTAAATTACCCAAAATTGGGTAAAAGCGGTTTTTCTTTGGCTAACAACACACGAACCTAACAGGGACATTTAAATAAGGATTTTCTGATAAGACGTTTTGGGTAATGAAGATAAAAGTTTGGGAAACACTAGCTTAGGAAATCCAAAGCCACCCATTGTGGTTTATTCAACAAAACATGTTGAATAAGCTGTATATATGAACTCACCCAGACTATTCAGGGATAAACGGAAAAAAAATCTTCTCAAATTGATGTTTGGTATTAAATTGATGTTTCAAATTAGATGTTGAAATGCCCAGAAACTGCCATAAAATAAAGTATACTTAAGTGCATTTAATTTTCCCCAGTCTGCATCCATTGATCTGCTAAAAATGTTCCTTGTGCCTTGTTAAAATCTAGTAGAAATTTGGAAATGGTGCAGAAGGGGCACCCAGTTCTAGTTTCCTGGGCTCATTAGTTGGGGAAACAGGTGCTAGGTAAACTATTGCTCAGGTGTTGGTCTGACCCTTTCAGGTCTTGAGTGGGACCTGTTAGTATCAGGCTGCATTCGTAACACCAAGCCATATCATGGTTTGCCTCAACTTAAGTGGATGCATTCTGCAAACCTAACCAATCATAGTTTAGTCAACAAAATGTGATTAAGCAAGGCATAGCACAGAGGTAGCTGAACCCAATCTTGTTCTGCTGATAAAAAGCCAGCTAAAAACTTTTGTCTGATCCGCTTCTTGCTACCTGAAACGGAAGTTTGCGAAACAAGCCATACAACATGAAACTCACACAAGTGCCAAAATCTTGAAAAGTCCTCATTAGGATATCTGGAGCTGCACTTTAAAGAAAGACTTGGTAACTTCACAAATTTGGGTCCTGAGCGGTGCAGGCATAATTCTTAAAAGGAATCTGGAAGCATTGCATACTGGACAGAAACGCTTTGGTCTACCGACCGGATGTCCGTGTGAAGAGCACAAGAAACGCCTCGGGCAATATTATCCAAAGGATAGGATTGTTAAGGTAACAACGTTAAGTTTCCCTGTCCCCTCCCCTTTCAAGATTACGTTGATTGAAGCTCCACAAAGTTTTGGGGCCCTGGAGCCCATACATTGCTCCTGAGAAGATGCTTTAAGCCTTTGTTGACGGTTGAAAGTAACTTCTTTTGAGTTTGAAAAGCACCTCTCGGTTGCTCTTCTCCTAAACGTGATTCTTTGCTGTTGTTCCTTGGAAAGGATCACCAGTGCTTGGGCCTTGGTAGTGGTGTGCCATCCCAAGTGCTACATTGAAAGCATTAGATGACCATCACAGCGATTCCTCTTTGCAGTAGGTAAAATTCGCTGTCTTGGGATTTGGAGGCGCTGATCTTCTAGCAGTGCCTTTATGGCTCCCTGGCATGGATAACTTGTCTTGGGGCTGGGCCCCTGTTGAGGCTGAGGCTCTTCCGCCATGCTGTCAGGTGACGCAGTGAGCACATGCATCTGTGTGCCAAACCATGTGGCTTCTGAACTTCTCATTTGCGCAGGACTTTTAGACGCAGCATCGGCCCTCTTGACTGGAATCATCTCCTGGCTGCAGCATCCTTCATCTCCCCTCAATGGGCTGTTCACGAGCTGACCTGGACTCTTTCGCCTTACGCAGCTGCTGGCCGGCATGTCCAGATGGCCAGGATGGACTTGGATTTTATTGACTTCGATAAAAACTTTTTTTTCCCCTTTGTATGATAATGAGCCAAATCGCATTGTGTGCATTGTTTTTATATTGCGCTTTCTACAGACCTTTGGGAGCAGCATCCTCACTTCACAAAAGGATTGAAAATGGGCGGTTTTAGGAGAAAAGAGGCTGCTGGAAGCTTTCCAGCAAAGGGACACAAAGGGTAAAAATTCAAGGATGATCCTGCAGAGGTTGAAGGACTGTTGAAAGCTGCATTGAGATCAACTCCTAGATGACCTCTCTTGCCAGGACTAGTTGGGACCAGACTGGCTGTGTTCTGGATGGGCAGGGGTGACAAGGTTTCTAAAATTGAGCTCCATGCTTCTAAATCCTCAAGAGGCTGGCAGAACCAGAATTTAAATTTTTCTAGGGTAGGGTAAAAAATGATTAGCCTCTCCAGTAGAAAGGGGTGGTTAAAATGTTTTAACATGGTTTTAGGTATATATTTATTTATGCAACTAATGTAGTAGCCAGATTCACTCAAGATATTTCTCAACTTCAAGAGAGTTGGGGGAAGATTTGACAGAGGTATATTGTCTGATGTAGATTCAGACGGTAAAAGAAGAGACGGAGGCCTGTCCATCCATTTTTCTCAGTAGCAAAGCACTTAATTTCTATTGGATTGGGCTTGGCCCCGTTCACCTGCCCCACTGTTGCCTTGGATGACTGACACTCTTGGGGCATACGTCTTCCACGTGTGGGACCCCTTTCCAATTGTCTGAGTGGACAATGCAGGTGGGAGGTCTCAAAGGTGCTTTTAAAAAAGGCAACTGGACTTTTTTTTTCCCTTGAGGAAGAAGGTATTTCAGGAAGCTTCATCAGTTCTGGAAGGATGGTGGGGGCAATGGGAGGAGGGAAAGGATATTCCAGTTGCCTTTTGAAGAAGAAGAAAAGCACCTTTGAGACAACTATGACCTGGATGGTTGAGAATCTCCAGAGACATGCAGATGTGGTGCCAGCCTCATAAAGATGACCATTGCAGCTGTAGGACCAGCTTTCCTTTCCAAAGTCCTCTCCTCACCCCACCTCCATCAGATTGACAGTGGCCAGGATTCTTGGTTAACTGGGTTGAAGTCACGGAAGCCGGGCCGTGGGAAACGGCAATTCCCTAGCACAGGAGAGCAGTCAAGGAAAGCTGTTCTACGCATCTGTCTACTTATCTAGCATTGGCATGCAAGAAGAGTCCTTGTGCCTCAAACAGGCTGAGGTTGGGGACGGGCTTCTAGCAATGGAACTAATACTAAGCAAGTGGTCCTTCCTCTTTCTGTTCTCCATCCCTTCCATTAGTAGCCCTTGATACAAGGAGGTGGTTGGCATCATCAAAGGCACCCAGAGGTCTCCTTCCCACCTTTGATGGAAGTAGAGTTCAGCTCTTGGTTTCTTGAGAAATAGTGGGTTTCTCGCTAGCTCTTATGAAATGTTCTTCACCCGATGTTTTGTACTTTTGGCTGTATATTGCTTGTTGTCCTTTGGCCTTTAGCTTATCTCTATTAAAAGCTTTGTAACATCCATGTCCTGTTATTTCTAAAAGTGAAATTTCAAGTTCTGGGATGTTTTTAATAGACTTTTAAGAATCCTTCTCCCCTGTTTTAGCTCGAGAATGGCAGCAGCCTCAACCAGGACAGGCCATGCTGGTCCCTATGGGAACTACAAGCTTCCTCTTCCCCAAACATTCTTTTGTAGACAGGGTGGCCGTGCCAGAGGGGGATTCCCCAGCTGGTGCGGTGGGGAATGGGAATGTAGACAGGGTGGGAAAGAGGCAACCTTTAGTAGGCAGCTGCTTTCCTTTTTTTCCTAGTTTGAACCCATGGCTGTTAAGTGGGCCTTAACACCTTTCACGGCCAGCCCCTTCCCCTCAAAAGCTGTCCCGTCCCAAACTCTGCAGCCCCTCTAAGTTCTAGTTCTGGTCTGCAGAGGCCCTGCATCCCCAGCCCGTCCCGGATGGGCAGAATGCAAACCGACCAGACATCAGCCTGTGTTTTGAGCAGACTTTATTCATCCTAACACAACACCAAAGAAACAGAAGGTGTCTCTACACACACACACACATACACACACACACACACACACGTGTGGCTGGACCACCACACAGCCGCCTTTCCCAACAGGGCCATCTCCAGGTCTTGATAGCAGCAGCAGCAGCTTACATCCGACCCAACCAGGGATCAACGGCTGCGGATGATGGGAGCCGCAGCCCAAAATGGCTCATGAGCAGCTGTGCGGCCATGTCTCCCAGCAGAAGAGGGGTAAAGAACTGCACAGAACGATGGAATCCCAACAAGCTGCAGCGGTGAAGTTTCCACCAGCAGCAACTAGACTCTAAAGTGCTTTATCTGCCTGGGGGGATGGGGGTGGGGGTGGGGAGCAGCTTCAGTCCTGGGAGCGGCAGGAGATGGCTCGGTTCTGCTGAAACCAAACACGTTGTGACACTAAGAGGGAGCCCCTAGATTTACACGCCTTTTGCAGGAAACGGCACGCAGGGCCTGTCGGTCCATCCTTGCTACTTTTGCATAAGGCAGCCGTCCCCAACCTTTCCCACTTGGTGGCGTGGGGGGGGGGAAGGGATGGTTCCCTGCGAGTGGCAGGCATGGGCATCAGCACATGCAGCTCTATTTGTGCCAGCGGCATGTGCCCCTGGTACTCCCACAAATGGAACTTCACGTGTGTGTGTGTGTGTGTGAGCGCCCTCCACTCACAAGTGGAGCTGTGCATGCGTGCTCGCCTGCTGCTTGCCCGGCCTGGGGGGTCAGGGACGCCTCCTGCCCTAAGGACTCTAGTAGAATCCTAACCTTCCTGGCTGCAGGTTTGGGCAGAGAGATGTGCTCCCCTTCCCTTCGTTGTTTCCAAAAGCTGTGAAGCAACAGCCTCTCCAAGCAAGGCGGGAGTTGCACACAGCCTCTCTCAGCTGCCACTGACGGGACACCTGGGGGAGATGGGAACGTGCTCAGATGTTTCTCCTTGTGCTGGTTCATCCTCCGCTTCCAGGCTGGGGAGACGGCACGCAAGCTCCGTCTCCTCTTGGCCGGCCAGCGTTGGATAAACACTTGGGATCCGATTCCAAGTGAAGTTGAGCCAAGAGGAGCTGCCTCTCGCAGCCTTTCTCCCCTTTTAAGGGTCTAAGGGACATCAGGGCTCCTAAACTAACAGTTAACATTTGACGAACATTCCCCTCCAGATTCCAGTTGGTATTTTGATATGAAGATGAGTTAGAAGGCAAATGGAACCGTCCAGGCACCGTGCAGCTTCTCCTTTAGTTGGGAGCAGGTTCTGTTCACTTGGAGGTCCACATTCCCCTTGGTAAATCGAGGCAGGGAGACTGTGAAGGCAGCTACTTTCTGGTGCTGAAGAACAAAAATGACACCCCCCCCACCCCCCAAAGTCTCTGCCAGGGCCACAGAGGAAACGAGGCCTCGTCAAAATCCAGGAGGTAGCCAACCCCTGTCGCACGTCCAGAACCAGAGTCCCGTTCCAGCCTGCAATCCCGCCCATCCTAGTTGTCCTCTTCGGAAGACAAGCCTTCAATCTCATCCTGGTCTCCTCTGATGGCCATCCAGAAGGCTTTGGCAACCTAGGAATCAAGCAAACAGGCTGAAACTCCCGGAAGCTCAGCCCCACACCTATGGGAGACCAAACACCCTACAACAGGGGTTCCCAAACTTGGCAGCTTTAAGACTTGTGGACTTCATCTCAGTGGTGGGATTCAATTTTTTTAACAACCGGTTCTGTGGGCGTGGCTTAGTTGGGGGTGTGTGGCTTGGTGGTCATGTGACCGGGTGGGTGTGGCTAGCTGGTCATGTGACCGGGTGGGCGTGGCTATGTGCATAGGGACTACTCACGAGGGCTGAAAAAAGTCATTTCTGACCAGTCCTGGCACTTATGACCATCCTCACATTTATGCCCGTTGCGGCATTCTTAACAACCGTGTCAGTCATTTCACCACTACTTCTCTTCACCATGGTGACAAGATAGGGCAAAAACGTAAAATGTGAGGACAGTCGTAAGTTTGAGGACTGGTCACAAGTGCAAGGACCAGTCAAAAATTACTTTTTCAGCCCTCTGAGTAGTCCATATGCACAAAAGGATACAGCAAGAGAGGGATGAAGGAGGAGTAGGAGTAGGAGTGAGGTTAAGAGAGGGAGGAAGAGAGGAGGAGAAGAAGAAAGGAAGAGGAAGTAGGGAGGAGAAGAAGGGGGGGGAAGAGAAAGTAAGAAGGAAAGAAAAGAGAGAGGTGGTAGGTTGGAGGAGAAAGATTGCTGTACAATAAAAAAGATGAAAGGGAAGAAAGCCAAACCTAAACAAATATAAAAATATTAAGATAAAGAATGAATTGTTAAACTTTAAAGAATAAAGGAGAACAAATATGAATAAATAGCAATAATTAGAAACACACATACAAACATACAATGTATTTTCTTTGAACAGAGTATTTGGCCGGTTCACAAATTTAAACAGTTTAGTCATTTCGATTAAATTTACAATTTCTATATTTCCTTTTTGCCATATTTATTCCTCATCTATTTTTTTAAAAAACCAATATTACCCTTCATCCTCATTTCTAATCTTAATCAAATTCAATTTTTCACTTCTATTCTATATTATACCCCTTCCCATTGCCATCTATTTTTATATCCATCCTCACATTGGTTAATTATGTAATATTGCAGTTGTTTAATACAAATTCAACATTTTAATATAAATCAATTAGTTATATAACTATCTTTTTGTGTATTAATCAATATGAACATGAATATTCCAATTATTTCCATGCAATCCAATTTCTTACAAATCCATTAATTATATTTACCAATAATAATAAACCAAATAGTTTCCCCCATATATTCCTCCAAACCACAACTTAACCATTTCTTCTTTCAATACAATATACAATTAATAGTATCTCAATTATTACAATTCCCTAGTTAAATAGATAAATTTTTTCTTTTGTGTTTTAAAATTTTGAACTCTCCTCTTTTGAACTAAATTTCCCATTGTTTACACCTACCTTTTTTGGTGAGCAAAGAGAAAAAGAAATCTCTCTCCCTGCGTGCAGCAGAGCCTGCTTTACTTTTGGTTTCCTTTTAGCTAGGGGAAAAAAATCACTCTTTGCAGCAAGAGCTTGCAAAAGAGCCTGCGCAAAACAGCTGAGAGCGAATCAGAGTCGGGAGGCAGATCTATTCAAGCCTAAGCTAAAGCTGAAAGGAGTTTTTCCTGCTGTTTGCTTGCAAGGAGGTAACTGCTGCGAGGCACAGGCCAAAGGGTGGGGGCCACCCTCCTTGCCACTTAGCCCCCCGTCGCCCCCTTTTGCCTCTAGCGCCCCCCCGCCGCCCCGCCCCCCCCCCCCCAAGGCATCCCATGGCCCGCAGTACCACCCCCTTTGGCAACCACTGGCTTAACTATTTAACCCCTTAACAACCGGTTCTACCGAAGTAGAATCCCACCACTGGGTCTACCCATTTATTTTTGCAGGCACGGGTCTACTCATTTGTTTTCTTTTGACACTGATCAGCTGTAGGGCGGCCCTTTGAAGCCCCGCGGCAGCTGCAAGGCCAATAAAACACTGAACCGTTTGTTAAATTGCTGGCTCGCCCACCCCTCGCCCAGTGGTGCGGAGGGGCGGGGCAAGGGGCGGGGCGAGCCAGCAATTTAACAAACGGTTCGGCCGAACCACCTAGAACCGGCAGAATCCCACCACTGCTTCAACTCCCAGAATTCTCCAACCAGCTATACTGGGAGGTGAAGTCCGTAAGTCTTAAAGCTGCCAAGTTTGAAGACTTCTGCCCTACAAACTCCCTCCAGGTAGCTCTCTCAATTTAAGGCACGAGGGCATCAGTGTACACACTTCGCTTCTATCCTGGGCTTTGCAATTTGGGGAAACAAACTAAAATCTGAGTGTGAATAATTCTGATTTTGGTTGATTTTGGTTGGGGTGAGAAGCTGGCAGGAGAAGAGACAAGGGTTAGAAATCTCTCAGTGAATGCTAGGGGTACTTAGCAAGCAGCATCTGGCTGGGTTTGGGCTCAGAAAACAAGTATTTCCAATCCCAAATCTTACCTTTTCGGCATGCAGTTTTCTTTGTTCGTGAGGCAGGGTGGCAGCCTTTTCTGGAAAACGAAAGGGGAAGAAAAATCACCTTTGGCTAGAGAGCAAAGAAAGATGTCGGTGGGGATGAAATAGAAAAGGCTGCACACAAAGGTACAAAAAGGACAGATGAATTGTGGCCATCTCTTACGCAGAAACTGCCTGCCCTGAAAGAAGCCAGAAGCAGCCAGTGAGCCAGCAGGAAGGATGGGTGCAACTTCAGCTACTCCTTTTTTTTAATTATAAAAGTTTTTTTAAAAACAAACAAACATCCTTAATCATTCAGTGTTTCATCTGAGTGGATATTTTGTGTCTTCTACTCCCTCCTCCATCATTTTCATATCATATTTCTATCATACCTATATATATATATATATATATATATATATATATATATATATATATATATATATATATATAAATTTGATTTATATGCCACCCTTCTCCGGAGACTCAGGGCGGCTTACAATGCGTTAAGCAATAGCCTTCATACTTTTGTATATTTACACAAAGTCAGCTTATTGCCCCCACAAACCGGGTCCTCATTTTACCCACCTTGGAAAGGATGGAAGGCTGAGTCAACCTTGAGCCTGGTGAGATTCGAACTTGCAGTAATTGCAGGCAGCTGGTGTTAATAACAGTGTGCTTTAGTCCACTGTACTACCAATATTTTCATTTAGATTGTTATATCATTCTTCCCAAATCTCTTATATTTATATTAATTCATCAATTATCTAAATTTTTATATATATCTTTTCTCTAACCATTGATATAATTGCCCCCATATTTTAAAATACTCCGATTCTTCCTTTTCTTTAATTACCAATGTTAACCTATTCATTTCTGCACATTCCAATATTTTCTTAATTATTTCTCCCTCTAAAGGGATTTTCTCTGCTTTCCAATTTTGCGCAAATACAGTTCTCGCTGCAGGTACAATATGTATAATCAAATAAGTATTCTCTTAATATATTTCTCTGGTAAGATGTCCAATAGGAACAGTTTTAAATCAATACGTTCTTTTATCATTTCCTCTAGCCATGTTCTAATTTTAATCCAGTAATTCCTCGCTTCTAGACATGTCCAAACTTCAGGTACTCCTGTCCCCACCTCTGATCACACGTTCCAGAACATCCTTCCTTGTTCCTTCCTTCTCTACGCAGTTTTCCCACCTGTGCAAGACCCCCAAGGCTGGAGTCAGGTAAACGCTAGTGAGCAAACCCAACCAGGCTCTTTGTGACTCCAGCAGTTAAATTGGGGAGGCAGAAAAAGGGTTGCGTTTCATGCCCATCTAACATCAGTTGCCAGAAGGTAAGGATAGATTCCTAATTTCCTGTTTTCCTCTCTTGCTCCCGTTATGGCAGAGGAAACCGGAGGCCAGCCAGCACGGCACAGCACAACAGGCCTCCAGAGCACAGGGCTGGGCTGCTACTTTCCTCCTACTTCCTAGATGCTACTGCTCGGAAACTGCATTTCCCAGCATTCTCCTTGCCCACCCCCCAGCCCCTCCCTCCATTCCCTTGTGGGTGGGTCAGGGGGAGGAGAGCTACCTGGCTCTTGGGCTCCGAAAGCAAATTTGCAGTCCTGGCAAATTTGCAAGAAAACAAGAGTTATTTTCCAAGTTTGGGGAAATGAGCTGAAAGCTACCTTTCATTTCCTTCAACTTGGAGAAGAGTCGCTCAAAGTTCTCGATGTCTCCTTCTCCTGCGGTGAGGCTGGCAAGCTCTTGAATGTCCGTGTCCAGCGCTGGGTCTGAAAAGAAGCCCAAAAGAGAGGCAGCTCTCACTGGGAGTGGGAAACCTTGCCATGGCCAACTCATCACGGCCAACTCGCTGCAGGATAATTTAACAATTCTATGTAATTATTTAAAGTAAATAAACATTATTTCAGTTTTTGCCATTCCCGTTTCATTCCGTCCCTCCGTTTGCATCCGTTCTTTAACGATACTATTCCACCGTCACTTTGATATTAGTGTCCCACAGGGAGAAGTCCAGGGGTGAAATCCAAATTTTTTTACTACTGGTTCTGTGGGTGTGGCTTGGTAGGTGTGGTGTGGCTTGGTGGGCGTGGCAGGGGAAAGATACTGCAGAATCTCCATTCCCTCCCCATTCCTGGGGGAAAGATATTGCAAAACCTCCATTCCCACCTCACTCTGGGGCCTGCCAGAGGTGGCATTTGCCAGTTCTACGAACTGCTCAAAATTTCTGCTACCGGTTCTCCAGAACCTGTCAGAACATGCTGGATTTCACCCCTGGAGTGGCCCTGCGGTGAGTTGGCCGTGGCGAGTTGTCCTAGAGCCGCTCTGACTGACTGGATTGACTGACTGAGCAGGAGGTGGATTGGGACAGGGAGAAAGCCCCTCTTACACCCCCTGGGAGTCCTCCCGAGTGGGGAGACTGGAGGGGCTGAAAGAACTTCTTGCAAAACAACCAATGAAGGGAACAGACCTGTTTTCTCCACTTCACCCTACTTAGCAAAGAGGCTCTTACCAGCCACGGGGTCCCCCTGGGTTCCCTCCGCAGGGGCCAGGGCTGCTCCCGAATCCAACACAGATTGGGCCCTCTCTGCCGGCAAAGCGTTGGCCTGGCGGGGAGGGAAAGAAGTCGAATGAGACTCAACCCCCTCCAGTGGAAATTGGCACAAAGTATGGGTTGACCCAGGGGTTCCCAAACTTGGCTGCTTTAAGACTTGTGGACTTCGACTCCCAGAATTCTCCAGCCAGCTATGCTGGCTGGAGAATTCTGGGAGTCGAAGTCCACAAGTCTTAAAGCTGCCAAGTTTGGGAACCCCTGGGTTGACCTGACCCAGCCTCAAGGATGCAAATTCCATGAAGCCATCGAGAGCCAAACCAGTTCAAAAAGGACAACGGTGTCCAAATCTAGGTAAATTCCGATTGCAATACCAAACACATAATCTAGTGATCCCTGGGACTTAATGTTTTAATTGTAAAGAACATCATTAAATTCCCAGGCCTTCTTTTACAAAAAATGTTGGAAGATGGAGATGATGGAGGAGGAGGAGGAGGAGGAGGAGGAGGAGAAGGAGGAGGAGGAGGAGGAGGAGGAGGAGGAGGAGGAG
>WNWU01000044.1:8926824-8956743 GCA_012654045.1 Ptyas mucosa
GCTGGCTGGGGGATTCTGGGAGTTGAAGTCCGCCAGGCTTAAAGTGGCCCAGGTTGGAGACCCCTGATATAGAAGCATAGCCAGCCAAACGAACAGGCTGAAAAATAGCTTCTATCCGTGGAGCTGTCAGACTTCTGAACACAACATAACATCATAACCAGTGGTGAAATCTGAACCGGTTTAGTACCGGTTCGCTGGCCGCGCACACGCGTCAAACACAAGCGGCGTGCGCACATGCGAGCTACGTGCAGTGCGCGCCAAAAGGAAGTTTGGGAAGGTAAGAACAACACGGGGGGGGGGGGGAGTGAGGTGCGATCAGCTGTGGCGCGCGATCGTGGGAACCATTTTAAAAACCCTTTAAAAAGTATTTTTTAGTGCCAGCTCACCCGAACCGGTAGTAAAAAAAATGCTTATTAAAAGGTAAAAACAAGGCTCCGATAATCACAGCTGTGCCGTGCGATCCTCGGAACATTTTTTTTTACCTTTTAAAAACATTTTTTTACTACCGGTTCGGGTAAATAGGTAGTAAAAAAGTGCTTTCAAAAAGTTTTTAAAAAGCTCCGACGATCACAATGGCTCAGCTGTGATCATCGGAGCCTCTTTTTTTTTTTTACTTTGTTAAAGCATTTTTACTACCTATTCGTCCGAATCAATAGTAAAAAAATGCCTAAAAAGTAAAAAAGAAAAGTTCTGACAATCAGCTGAGTGACGTGTGATTGTTGGAACTTTTTTTTTTAACTTTTTAAAGCATTTTTAACTAGCGGTTCTGGAGAACAGGTAGTTAAAAAAATGCTAAAAAAGTTTTTTTTAAAAAAAAGTCCCACGATCCTGTGTCATTCAGCTGATCGTTGGAACTTTCTCTTTTACATTTTTTACTATCGGTTCGGGTGACCCGGTCCAAACCGGTAGCATTTTACTCCTGACCATAACCATTTAGTATCATAGACTTGCAGGGCCAGCACAACATGCAACATGTCTGCACTGGTGTAATATAATATAATGTAATGTTATGCACATATATGTAGATAGGATTGTGTGTCTGTTAGTAGGATTATTGGGTTAGAGGTTTTGTTTGTTTCTTCTTTCACTTATGAGTCATTGAGATGTATTTTGTGTTTGGGGGGGTGGGCTACACTAAAGGAGGCTCATCCAATCTCATTGTACACATGTTGTGCATTGACAATAAGGGATTGAATTGAATTGGTTAGGTTTTGGCGTGGGTGTTGAATTTCCTAAATCGGGACATCATTTTTGTGGCTGCACAAACACAACTGTTGTTGTTGTTATGTTAATCTGGGAAAAGTAAACAGCACCCGAAAGCATGAGTCAGGCCATTCATTCTTTCTCCCTGGAATCTTTTCCTCTTTGAGTGAATAAATCTCCTTCTGTAGTCTAGCCTGGATTCCTTGGCCGAATATAACCGATAGGACCTTTATAGGAAAGTTTTAGAAAAAAAATGCAATAAACACAGAATTGATGCTCAGTTGCTGCACAGCCTCCTTCTAGCTCTCCACCTTTCAACTGCATTTTTGCATGGCCCTTCTCTGCCTTGACACCCACAGCTCTAATCCTGTGTATATCTCATATAGATTTAACAAATGTTTTCCTCTCCCATTTTAATGTAATTTACAGATCCCTCAGAAGTTACTGTATTCCCTTTTTAATGTCTAACCTTAGCCTTCTAGTGAAGAAAAAGCAGATTTAGTAGACATCTTCCAAAATAACTGAGTGTCACCTGTCTTTTGGACTACTCTAGCAATATGATGCAGCTTAGAAAAGATGCAGCTTAGAGCTGATTAAATATCTAAATGGGAAATACAATGTATTAGTCTCCAATGGAATTATCTTTGGTTTGATTTCAGAAATGTTCCTTTAACAGATGTAGAATAAATGTATATATAAATAAATATATTATTGGCCAGGAGGGCAAATCTATTTTTTCAATCAGAGTTTTGTCTTAAAAACCACATGACTGACATTCAGAATTTTTCATACTTACTTTGGAAGATCCTATCTGTCTTGACAAATATATTATTTTCTGATAGTAGAAACCAATGCACTCATATCACAACTGCACAACTTAGCAACTGGAAACAACTAGGTAGCTTTTACCTAGTGGGAAATGAATCTACCTACTTTCTGATAAAAGTTACAGGACCCATGTTCCCTTAGTTCCAGAGACTCTTCTCAATTTTAGATGCTAAAATTCTAGAACTAAGATTGTGCATCTAAAGATTGTGTTAATCAATAACAGTCTTTTCCAAAAGGATGCTGTTTCAAAGCATCATAACTACTAGAACGCCTGAAGAGAATGAAGCGGACAAGTAGGGTACCAGCCACTCAATTCTATGTTCCCCTTGGCTCTAATTGGCTCCATTTGCAGTGATATTTTTCTCAACCATAAGGAAATGAGGCCTCTGTTCCACTAGTTCCAGAGATCACATGTCATATTGGCACCTGAACTCTTTTCTAAGAACATTCTTTTTTTCCAATAATTTGTTTTATTCACAAAATTAAAATAGAAACTCCAAGAAAGAAAAAACAAACCTAAACAAAGGGGAAAACAAATTTCCACACATTTTTAATTGATGAAATTCCCTTTCTTTGGCCTGTTCACACTTCAGGAGGCCAGGTCTGCACTCGAGCAGTCTTGCACTTCTGCAGGTACAACTGGCAGGTCTGCAGGCCAAGGAGCCTGGCAACAGTTGGACAGCACCAGCTTGCCAGCAAGGAGGCCTCCAATGCCCTGGATGCTCAGCCTTACCCTTCGCCTTGGGAGCTCAGCTGAGGTTCAGGCCACCTACCTACCCACCTGTCCATTCTTAGCTCACAGGCCATACAAAGGCAGATGGCAGGGTGCATTTGGCTCATGGACTCTAGTAGTTCGTTGACCAGCTGATCTGGAATTTATCAAGTAGAGTAGAAAGGATTCTCCTGTGTCCTCTATATTTCAGCAATTTTTCTTAGTAGATGAAGGGTAGAGAGGATGCTTATCAAATTTACAGATGACAAAAGATGTAGTGGGATAGCTAAAAACACACACACAAAAATTCACCAAAGTCACCAAAATTAGGGAAGGACCAGCATTTGAGGGTTCACATCTACTTAACCAGATGGCAAAGGAGATTGGAAAAAAAGAGATGGACTGCTAGCCAGGAGATGTTGCCAGCTAGGAGTAAATAAAGCCCAAAGTGTCAGAGACTTATGGATAACCATACAAATCCTCAGCTTACAAGCAGCCACTTAGCGACTGAAGTTACAGCAGAGCTCTGCGGGGGTTCTTATAACCAGGATTTGACATTCTAACCAGACCTCTGCAGTCACTTCTGGGGCTTGGCAGCTGGGCTGCATTTATGGCGTTTGGTGTCTTAACTGCATTTTGCTGAAAATTCATTTACCTCCAGGTCTCTACAAAACCTCACCTATAGCAAGTTATTGATTCACTTAACACCATTAAGTATTCATTTAAGGACCACACATTCACTTAGTGGCACCAGCGATTTATTGAACAACTGCCACAAAATGGTCATAATTTTGTCACTACAGCCATGATGGACATTCTCCATTGCGGTTGTAACTCAAGGACTACCTGTGCATTTAGCTATCGGCTTTTGTTAGATTTCTTCAGGCAGGGGAATAGTTAAGTCAGGAATGCTGAGCAAGCAATAAATCATTTGACTCTGTTTTTACTGCATCCCAAATTCTGCCATGGTTGTAAAAGACAGTTTGGAGAAAGGAATTTATTTGTGTAATTGCTTAAGATAAAATGTCTTCGCATGGCTGAAAGACAAACCCCATTTTCTGTCTGATAAAATAAAGCAGGAGGAGGAAATCAGAAGAAACTCTTTGCAAATGAAGTTTGGTTGGTTGCTCCTAAGAAACTATAGGGATAGGTGACAGCATAGATTAGAAATGTTAAGATATTTAAATAGTTAAAAATGTTTAGAAGCAAGATTATTAACTTTATTGGCACTTACTCCCAATTGAAGTACCGTATATATTGGAATGTAGCTGCACAGTAGAATTCTTCATATCCAAGTCTCATTGAGCATTATACCTATTATTGGAACTGAAGCCTAAATCAATAACATTGGTATTTGAGGCAGACTATGTTGGTACAGCACACTAATCCATCAAACGCACTTAAGAAATTGCACATCATGCTAAGCCAAAGAACATGACTTAATTGGGTAGCCCTGTTGACATTATACACTGCAACACAATGGGGCTGTTTGATGTTGGTTCAGCCTTGGTGTTTTGTCAACAGTAGCTGAATATGTTAACCTGGTCTTGCACACCTGCAGAGAGGGCCAGCCAGGTAAATGCAGACAAGTGTGATGATGCAATCACACTTACACACTTTTCTCCAACATCCCGATGCAAGACCATAATAACATTTGTGTGATGATATAATTGTATGTGTGTGGTTATTTTAATTTGTGGACATCACTGAACTCAGCCTGGTGGTGGTGGTTTTTTCCTTTCAAACGTTCTTGTTAGAGAATACGTGATACTTGCACTATCCCAACTCCAGCCCTGTAATTTGAAATGCCAGCATTTGTCTCCCACTCGTAACATTCCAGAAGACTCTGAGATTTAAGCAGCCTGATACTTTTCAGTTTTAACTTCAGAGGTGCATTTATATTCATGTGTATTCAGAGCATGCTTTCTTGTCTAGGTTCAAGAAGATCTTCAACAGTTGAAGGAACAACTACGAGGTTTCAGCCATGACTGGGAAACATCAGATACTGACATTCTAGAATCAGTTGTTGAAAAGGCAGAGAACAGACTGAGGGTAAGTGGATTGCCTCTCTTTTAGTGGTAAACAACACGTCCTTGAGTTACAACAGTTCATTTAGTGACCCTTTCGAAGTTACAACAGCGCTGAAAAAAGAGACTTATGGCCATTGTTCACACTTACGACCGTTGTGGCATCCCAGTGGTCACGTGATCAAAATTCAAATGCATGACAACCGACTCATTATTTATGATAGTTGCGGTGCCCTGGTGTCATGTGATCGACCTTACGCAACCTTCTGACAAGCAAAGTGAATGAGGAAGCCAGATTCACTTAATGAGTCTATTACTAATTTAACAACTGCACTAATTCACTTAATAAATGTATCAAGAAAGGTCCTAACCTGGGTCAAAATTCACTTAACAGATGTCTCACTTAGCAGAAATGTTGGGCTCAATTCTGGTCATAAGTCAAGGACTACTTAGGAAGAGAGAGAAAAAGAAAGAAAGAGAAAAAGAGTGAGAGATGCAGATATATGAAGATATAAACATACATATTTTCTCTCTATTCCTGAACAGAAGCATGCAGAGAACTATTTAAATGCAGTGAACAGATCAGTGCTAACTATTTTCCCAGCGGATGATGCAAAACCATCTTCAAGACAAATTTCCAAATGGTAAGAATATTAAATTTGATTTGGATAAATGTCTTTAGGGCTGCTTTTAAATGAATTTGGCTGCTTTTAAGGATTCAAAGATAGTTTTCAGAAGCCACTTCCAAACATCAACGTATGAAAAGTCTTCCGCTTCCTGGGAAGGATTGGACAAGGAGTTGACTGAATTCACATGACACTGAATAGCTTTGCTTGGTGCTGCTTGACTGCCTTCTTTCTGAAGTTCTGTGGTTTGGAAATGGCAGTCCACACCTTGTTTTGGTCTTACTGGGTGGTTCATAAGAAATTTCTGGCTGAGAATGTCTCCAGATTGAGAACAAACCATAGAACATTTTCTCTTTTTCTCTCCTGGGAAGACCCCAGCATCTTGCATGCAGGATGGCAAGCCTTAAAACAAGGTGTGGATGGTGCTAACTCACTTGCACACTAGTTTGGGGGGACGGTCTGTGACAATTCGCCATGGCCAACTCACTGCAGGACAACTTGTTGCAGGACAAGAGTTACACTAATATCAAAGAATTGATGGAATAGAATCATTAAAGAAAGGATGCAAAAGGAGGGGCAGAATGAAATATGAATGGCAAAAGTTAAAATAATTTTATTTTAAATAATAAAATTGCATTTGTAAATTGTCCAAAGGCGAGTTTTCCCACGGTGAGTTGGCTATGATGAGTTGGCTGTGGCGAGTTGGTCAAGTTGTCCCATTCCCTTGGGGGAGCTGTGGCCGGATGTAGAGGAGTAACCAGGCTTAAGCAAATCACTATGGTCATTCACTGAATCTGTGGCCATTAAGCAAACATTGCAGTCATTAAGTGAACCTACTGTTCGCCATTGGGTGTTTTTGCCGGAAGTAAACACCTTTTTTGGGGGCAAAAACATAAATCGGGGTCGCATGACCTTGAGACTATGCAAACAGTCATAAATGCACGCCAGTTACTGAGCGTTTGAAATGTGGACATGTGACAGTGGGGGTGCGGCCATCAGAACTGGGTTATAAATACCTTTTGGAGATCAGTCATAATCTTTAACAGTCACTAAGTGACCAGTTGTAAGTCAAAGACTACCTGGAGCATTAATACCTTTCTGCGTGACTTGCATTTTATCCTAATTACAGTTAGACCTCAACTCACAACCACAATTGAACCCATAATTTATGTTGCTAAGTGAAACATTTGTTAAGTGAGTTTGCTCTATTTTACAACCTTAACTTGCCCCAGTGGTTAAGTGAATCATCTCAGTTATTAAATTAGCAATATGGTTGTTAAGTGAATCTGGCTTCCCCATTGACTTCGCTTGTCAGAAGGTCACAAAAGGGGATCCCAGGACACAGCAACTGCCATAAATAGGAACCTGTTGCCAAGGATCTGAATTTTGACCGGTTGTAAGTGTGAAAAGTTACTTTTTCTGGTGCCGTTGTAACTTTGAACAGTAAACAAACTTGTAAGTGGAGCACTACCTACACTGAATGTCTTCTTTGGGGGATATAAAAATAAAAGGCCACCTCTTTGGCCTGCTTTCTGATTCCATTCTCTTCCCAATTTAGGGGAATCCCTGTGGAGCCTCCTCAGAAAGAAATCACATTCCCCAAGATGCCGGTGATGGCCCCTCCTGGCAGTGCAGCCCTGCCTCCAGCCTCATCCTTGGGCTCAAAGGTTTGAAGCAGCCAATGTCTTTCATCTTGCCAGGGATCCTGCCGTCTAGTTCTCCTCCCAAGTGATCTCACTCCGAGGAAAGGCCCACTTTGGATTTTGTTCTGCAGCCTAGAAAATAGGTTGTGGGGCAGGCTTCCTCCTCCCCTAGGGGCAAAAAAATGGAGCCGTAAGGTTTATGATGATGGCCTGGTCTTTTTAGTAAACCAAGGTGGCTTCTTCACCAGCCTCCCCTGATTTTCTTCCTACCGCAGAAGGGTAGGGTAGGCAAATGGAGGGAAGCAACTGGCCCACAATCCCTAGTGAGCTCTGACACAAACCGGGACTTGAAATGGAATCTCTCTGGCCCCAGTGCAGCAGCTTAACCTTGTGTTTCTCTGCCTTGGCAGAGAAGATACATGGCCTTCAATAACCAGAATTCCTCCAGCAGCAAAACTGGCCAGGTAATTCTGGGAGTTGAAGTCCACCTACTTGCAAGCTGCCAAGGTTAGGAACCTGGCCTTAACCACTGCATTGCACCAGGAACACAAAGTCTTCGCCTGGATCAGCACAGACAGAAGAGGAAAATGCAGCTAATCCATTCGTCCCGTAGGCTTCAGTTACTCTTACAAGGGTGAAGGTTCGTTCTCTCAGCTTGTGGGTTAGTTTCCAAACATTTCATTGCCAGGCTAGATAATACGTTCAGCGGAATTTAGGGGATGTCAGTGTTGGTGTTCTGCTGCTTATGAGGGCTTTGTGTGGTCAGTAGGTCTTGTGATGGGGAGGTCACATCAGGTGAGGTCATGTCAGGGGAGGGTCTTGTGATGGGGAGGTCACATCAGGTGAGGTTATGTCAGGTGAGGGTCTTGTGATGGGGAGGTCACATCAGGTGAGGGTCATGTCAGGGTCAGGGTGAGGGTCTTGTGATGGGAAGATCATATCAGGTGAGGGTAATTGGAGGATCATGACCTATTACAAGACCCTCACCTGATGTGACTTCCCTACTGACCAGGCGAAGCCCTTATAAACAGACACTGACATCTCCTAAACTCTGCTGAAGATGTTACCTAGCCTGATAACAAAATATTTGGAAACCAACCCACAAGCTCAGAGAATAATAATAATAATAATAATAATAATAATAATAATAATAATAATAATAATAATAATAATAATTATTATTATTATAGAAGGACTCGGGGTGGTGTACAGCCAATTAAAACATAAATATACAGTATCAAAGTTAAAATTCATTAAAATTCATTAAATAGTTTGGGCCGAATTTTAAAACCCAAAGTTAAAACCCGATTTAAAATCATTCAATTATACAGCCCCGCCTGTCGGAACAGAATGAACCTCCACCCTTATCCTCCACCCCAGCTTCAGGTATTTGTCACTATCACAATCTTACACTTACGTACTCGTAATGACTGGAAATTTTGAGTTTCGTTTTATAGACGTCAATGACTAGAGTGTTTTCTTTGACACTAAGCCCCTCAGTCTTAGCGTGGGGAGCAGCATTAGCAGAAGATACAAGCATGGCTGAAGCCAGGGCAACTGATGGTGGTTTTTTTTTTATTTTTTTTATTTTTTATTTGATTTATATGCCACCCTTCTCTGGAGACTCAGGGCGGCTTACAGTGCACTAAGCAATAGCCTTCATACTTTTGTATATATTTATACAAAGTCAGCTTATTGCCCCCACAATCTGGGTCCTCATTTTACCCACCTCAGAAAGGATGGAAGGCTGAGTCAACCTTGAGCCTGGTGGGATTCGAACTTGCAGTAATTGCAAGCAGCAGATGTTAATAGATGTTAATAACAGGGTGCTTTAAACCACTGTACTACAGGCTCTGTCGTTGGGCTGAGGAGCATGCAGGGCCTCCATAAAGGATGATCTGCCCATTCCAGAATGGCAATTGAGTTCAAGAGGGGAAGGAGCAGCAATGGGCTCGTCTAGGTTCCCCTCAGAGCATATGGACCGATACCTCCAAGGTCCCTTCTAGCCCTCCAAGTCTATGATTCTATATGTGTTGCTGACCTATGAGGGGGTCTAGTTACTAACCTCAGGAAAGGAAATGGAAGCCTGTGTAGCCAGCTGTGATCTTTGGCTCGTTGAGGACAGTCTTTATTATTACAGGTAGCCCTCAACAATTGAGCCAAAATTTCTGTTGCTAAGCAAGGCAGTTGTTAAGTGAGTTTTGGCTCGTTTGATGTCATCTCCTGCACAGTTGTTAAGTGAATCACTGCAGATGTTAGTTACCCGGTTCTTAAGTGAATCTGGCTTCCCCATTGCTTGTTGAAATGTGCTTGAATATTAGTAGCTCGGGTTGGTGATTAGGCTGAGATAAACAAATCTAATGCTAATAATCTGTGTCAGCATTCCAGAAAAACCCAACTCCAATTAAAAACTCAAAAGCAAGCATTTTCTCAAAGTTCCCATTTATTAGAGTAGGTATACTGGCACATCTGGGAAAACCCGAATCTGAGAGTTCCAGGTTTTCTCTCAGTAACTCAAAACCCCCAAAACCATCCCCTCACTCCTCAGTCCATCACACGGTCCAATCACCATCCGTCCCATCTCGAGACATCACTCCAACCACTCCTTCTCCAGATGCAGGATTGTCCTGACCTTGACTGAAAGGAAGAATGTTATTTTGTCTAACTATATTCCCTCTACTAAATCCCCCCTCCTACTTTCCACACATGAGAAAGTGGCAGCATGGAAGCTTCTGGGGCTAATATGGAGGGGTGAAATCCAGCAGGTTCTGGAGAACCGGCAGCGGAAATTTTGAGTAGTTCAGAGAACCGGCAAATGCTACCTCTGGCTGGCCCCAGAGTGGGGAGGGAATGGGGATTTTGCATTATCCTTCCCCTGCCACGTCCACCAAGCCATGCCCACCAAGCCACACCATGTCCACCAGCCACACCCACAGAACCGGTAGTAAAAAAAATTGAATTTCACCACTGCTAATATGGCTTCCAAAGCTGACAATCTGCATCACACAGACAATACTTAAAAACCAAAGACTATAGCTCAGCAACAACAGCCAGCCAATTAAACAGCCTGAAATCAGACTATGACTCAGAAATGTCTGAACAAACAACATTCAGACTAATTTGCATCTCATAAAATGGTATTTAAAGACCAGTGTTCTGACAGACGAGCACAATTCAAAGCGCACTGACAATGTCTCTCGAATGGTGATGAAACATTTGCCACCAAATTTCCAAGCTCGGAGCTCAAACCAACAGCCTGACTTCGCTTGTCGCAAAAGGTGATCACATGGCCTCTGGACACTGCGACTGTCATAAACATGAGACAGTTGCCAAGCATCAGAATTTTGATCATGTGACCACGGTGATCAATGGTCATAAGTGTGAAAACGGGTCCTAAGTCACTTTTTTCAGTGTAACTTCGAACAGTCACTAAATGAATGGCTGTAAATCGAGGAAATCCAGCTGAGAGATAGAGGCCTCTTGCCTGTCCTGAGCTTCTGAGCACAGAACAGATTAGAAATCTGTGAGAAGACAAATGAAACATTTCCGAACTTGAAATCAAGTTTCACTGAGGCCCATTTATGAAGCTCTACATTCTTTCGCAGAGCCTTGTTATAACTGAAACTGAAACTGAAACTTTGGTGTGAAATATTTTGAGACCAGGAAAGCTAGAGAGGACCTGTAGCAAATTCTGCCCAGATTTAAGAGGGGGCAGCCGTGCTTGTTCCTTACCCACCAGTTGAGGGGTCATTTCCATCAAAGTCCAGCATCACGCTCCTTCGGACTGTTATAACATCAAAATTGCCCCCTGGTTACTGGCCATGGGTCATTACCTCCCCTTGATGTCTGATGTACTTGGTGAACGAACTCCTTGCTCTGCGAGATTCCCCCCTCTCACAGGTTTGGCCCTCTTCGTTATCGAGGGCCTATCATAATGACGGGTTTTGGAACCCCGAGAGATGGCATGCGGCAAAGAGGAGTTTGAGGGGTTTTTAAAGTGGGTTTTTAATCAAAATTTTAAGGGGTTCGGGGGGGGACTAGGGTGGGTTTGGGGGGAAATCCGCCGGGTTCGAGACCAGGCCCTGCGGGGGGCTGCAATACTAGAGACACAGAATTGGAGGTCAGGGAGGGGGTTAGAGCTCAACTCAGGGTGGACTGTTACATTAGTACAGTGAGTGGGAGGGGCAGATATGGCGGAAGCAGGGGGCCACATCATGTTCGGGGAGTGCGCACTTGCTATCTTAGAGCAATTGCGCACTCCGGCCCCCAATGTTTCTCTCGTTCCCCAGGTTGCTCAGATACTCAGGGCCAGAGCTTTTGGCTGATGTCGTGCAATGCCAGATCCGTTGTTAATAAAGCCCCCCTCATCCACGATCTTATTCAGGAGGGGGGGAGCGAACCTGATGGGCATTACAGAGACCTGGTTGAGCCAGGAGGGGGGAGTTCCCCTCATGGATATGTGCCCACCAGGCTTCCGTGCATTCCATCAGCCGAGAGCTCAGGGCAGGGGCAGGGTGGTGGTGGTTATTATAAAGGAAGGTCTGGATCCGAGGGAGACCACTGTACCACAGGTAGCTGGATGTGAGTCCCTCTGGGTGAAGTGGGGTCGTGGGGTGAAGATGGGCCTATTGATCACGTACCTGGCTTCCTGCCACGTGGCAACGGCCGTGCCTGAGCTGCTCAACATCATAGCCGGGGTGGCGGTTGATACCCCCAGGCTTTTGGTCTTGGGGGATTTTAACCTGCCATCCATCAGTGAAATGTCTGAGGCGGCCCGGGAGTTCATGGCTTCCATGATGGCCATGGACCTGACTCAGTTAATTCATGGCCCCACTCACACGGGCGGGCACACTCTGGACTTAGTTTTCATCTCTGGTCAGTGGTTGAGTGGCCTTGATATAAGGGATATAGTCATCGAACCCTTGTCATGGTCTGGCCACTTGCTCCTTCGACTAGACTTTGTAACTGCTACACCCCGCCGCAGGGAGGCAGAACCGACCAGGTGGTTCCGTCCCAGGCACCTGATGGACCCTGATAGGTTCCAGATGGAGCTTAGGCCAATTTCTGAGACTCTGGCTCATGACTCGGCTGAGGACTTGGTGGCCTCCTGGGACAGTGCGGCCGCCGGGGCCTTGGACCGTGTCGTGCCTTTGCGGCCTCTGACCCGGCACCAAACTCACCTAGCTCCTTGGTTCTCCGAGGAGCTGAGAGAGATGAAGCACCGGAAAAGATGCCTGGAGAGCGGTTGGAGGACCAGCCGTTCCGAATCTGACCGAACACTGGTGAGGTCTCATATTAAGACCTACCTTGTGGCGATAAAAGCGGCAAAATCTGGCTATTTTTCCGCTCTTTTTGCATCATCAGATAATCGCCCAGCCACCTTGTTTAGGGTGACCCGCTCCCTCCTCCATCCGGGAGCGTGGGATGACCCCATGCAGGGTCGAGCTGAGGACTTTGTGCAGTATCTGTATGACAAAATTGCTCAGATTCGGGAGGGTCTGGCCTCTGACTGGGTAAGTCCAGACGAGATGATTGAGGCAGGTCTTGAGAGTGTTATCTGGGAGGAGTTTGATCCTGTAGCTCCCGAGGACATGGACAGGATTCTGGGATGGCTGAACGTGACCACATGTTTATTGGACCCGTGTCCCTCCTGGTTGGTGCTGGCTTCCCGGGAGGTTACACGAGGCTGGCTCCAGAGGATTATTAATGCTTCTTTAAGTGAGGGTATCCTGCCGACCGCTTTGAAAGAAGCAGTGGTGAGGCCCCTCCTCAAGAAGCCCTCTTTGGATCCGGCTGTTTTGACTAACTATCGTCGAGTCTCCAACCTTTGTTTTATTGCGAAGGTTGTTGAGAGTGTGGTGGCGCGACAGCTTCCACAGTACCTGGATGAAGCTGTCTATCCAGATCTGCTCCAGTCCAGCTTCAGGACTGGGCACAGCACAGAAACGGCATTGGTCGCGTTGGTGGATGATCTCTGGAGGGCTCGGGATAGGGGTTGCTCCTCTATCCTGGTCCTATTAGATCTCTCAGCAGCTT
Organism: Ptyas mucosa; assembly: GCA_012654045.1. Taxonomy (NCBI): domain Eukaryota; kingdom Metazoa; phylum Chordata; class Lepidosauria; order Squamata; family Colubridae; genus Ptyas; species Ptyas mucosa. The sequence goes on from WNWU01000044.1 coordinate 8,939,900, forward strand.
TTGATACCATCGACCATGGTATCATGTTGCGCCGGTTGGGGGTGGGGGGCACCATTTTGCAGTGGTTCTCCTCCTACCTCTCTGACAGGTCGCAATCTCTGTTGGCAGGGGGGCAGCAGTTGACCCCGAGGCGCCTCGTTTGTGGGGTACTGCAAGGGTCGGTCCTCTCGCCCCTCCTGTTCAAATTTATGTAAAGCCACTGGGCGAGATCATCCGTGGCTTTGGGGTGGGGTTCCATCAGTACGTTGATGACACCCAGCTGTACATCTCCACCCCAGGCCACCCCAGTGATGCCCTTGAAGTGATGTCCCGGTGCCTGGAGGCCGTGCGGGCCTGGATGGGGAGAAACAGGCTCCGACTCAACCCTTCCAAGACCGAGTGGCTGTGGCTTCTGGCGTCCCGATATAGCCAGCTGGCGCCATCGCTGGTTATTGGGAGCGAATCACTGGCCCCCACAGAGAGGGCTCACAACTTGGGCATCCTCCTGGATTCACGGCTGTCCTTAGAAGAGCATATGACGGCCGTGGCCAGGGGGGCTTTCTATCAGGTCCGCCTGATACGCCAGTTGCGTCCCTTTCTGGATCGGGACTCCCTACGCACGGTCACTCAGGCATTCGTCACTTCCCGCCTGCACTACTGCAATGCTCTCTACATGGGGCTCCCCTTGGGGTGCATCCAGAGGCTCCAGCTGGTCCAGAATGTGGCCACGCAGGGGATTATCGGAGCAACAGGGCGCTCTCATGTGATACCTCTCCTGCGCGAACTGCACTGGCTCCTGGTGGTCTTCTGGGTGCGCTTCAAGGTATTGGTGACCACTTTTAAAGCGCTCCAATGGCTTAGGGCCGGGGTATCTACGAGACTGCCTTCTGCCACCAATAGCCTCCCACCGGCCAGTATGCTCGCACAGAGAGGGCCTCCTCAGGGTGCCGTCGGCCAGACAATGTCGGCTGGCGACCCCCAGAGGGAGAGCCTTCTCTGTGGCGGCACCCGCCCTCTGGAATGATCTACCCCCAGAGATACGCATGATACCAGACCTCCGGACTTTTCGTCGAGCCCTGAAAATGCATTTATTTCATCTAGCCGGGCTGGCTTGATCTCATTCGTTTTGGTTTTAAGTTGGAAATTGGTTTTAACTGGGTTGTTTTAAATTGTGGGCTGAAATTATTTAATTATTTTTTAAATTGTCTTTTCAATTTTGTATGCTTTGTTTTATCTCAGCTGTTCACCGCCCTGAGTCCTGCTGGAGAAGGGCGGTATAAAAATCAGATCAAATCAGATCAAATCAAAGTAATCTTTCCTAGAATACTGCTAGGAGAGATTGTCTTCATCCTGTCAAGGAAGCCCAAATGTTTTGCTGCCTGTCCTTTGGCAGAAGGAAGTTGTGGGAGCTTCATCCCTGGAAGCTTTCAAGAAGAGGCTGGACTGCCATCTGCCAGAAATAGTGTAGGGTCTTTTGCTTGGGCGGGGGGTTGAACTAGATGACTTAGAAGGTCCCTTCCAACTCTGTTAATCTGTTTAATGGTCAATGAAACCACACATTCTCCACGAACATCATCTCTTCCACATCGAGATAATTTGTATCTTGTATGTTAACTCCTGAAGCGTCTACTTTTAAAACGAAAGCATTGTATTTTTTAATATAATAAGTACATATGAAGTTATTCTAAAAAGTTTTCTCTCCCTGTAAGTAAATCCTTTCTCGGTCCTTATGGTGATCAAAATACCTGTAACATCTGGATAATATCCGGGATGTCACTCCCTTTAGAATCCGAAATGCCATTTCTTTAGATATTATGAATGTGTTGCCTATTGTTCATTTTTGGCCTGTCACTAAAAATAATAGTGTCCAAAATAATTTGCCCAACAGCGGATAAATTCGCACAGGCAGGTTCTGTAAATTTTTATTAATCAACCACTCAGTGACATGGATGGTAACAACTCAGTTGTGTGAGCCTGTGACTGCAGAACTCACTGGCAGGAAAAACATTTGGGCAAGCCAAAAAAGAACAAAATCTGATTTTTCTATTACTTCCCAAGTGAAATTCTTTGGGTGTGTGACCTCAGTAAGCTAAGAACGATTTGGAGGGATCCATTTCGGTTCATTCACTTTGAGTGAGTTCTTAAAAAGAATGTTAAAGCCCAGAATTTTTAGCAGTGGTCTCCCATGGGTTTGGCGGGACTGTTTTCAGTTGCTGATGAAAGCAGAATTTTGCTTAACCTGCAGCATACGCTGGAGAGTTCAGAATGAAGTGAAAGGTGGAGAAAGGATGGAGAACTGCACCTCGTTCCTGCTGATTTCTCCTTTCCTCTCTCACCACAAGCTGCCATTCGCTGTTGAAGAATAGTTTTGTTGACTTTCTAGCATGGGGAGTTCTAATTTTAGCTGTGATTTTTGGGACAAGGAAGCCTGTTGAGATTCCAGAGAGTTAGAATGCTTTACACAGAATCACAGGGCTGAAAAGGGACCTTGGAGGTCTTCTAGTCCAACCCCTGGCTCAAGCAGGAGACCTTATACAATTCCAGAGTGGTGGCTGTCCACTCTCTTTTTAAAAGCCTCCGGTCATGGAACTCCCACAACGTCAGGAGGCAAGTCGTTCCACAGGTTAATTGTTTTCACAGTCACAATTTTTTTTCCTTCTCTTCTTAATTAGTTTCCATCCATTGCTTCATGTCCTGCCTTCTGATGCTTTGCTTTGCTTCCTTCTAGAATTTATAAACTGTTCCAGTCTAAGTAATTCTAAGTAGGGTGCAAATTGTGATAATAAAATACAGTTAATGTACAATAAATATAAGACAAAATATAATGATTGTTTAACATTTATAAGTGTTTCATGTGGTCCTCATTTAGTGACTGCCTCATTGTAGCTGAAATACTGCCTCATTCAGCTGCAATGGTGATGAAAAAGTAGCTTTGTGGCCAATCCTTACATTTTCAACCTTTGAAGGTCTGTAAAGCAACGGAAAGCTGAAATAAAATAATAAAACTATGGTTTTTCACTTAGCGACTGCTTCCTTTAATGACCAAGTTGCCATTCCCAATATTTGTATAACACTCTTGGCACTGGGAGGTTTTCATTCACAAATTGCCACTTTTTTATGAGCTCACAGGGAGCCCTTCGAGTAGGACAAGTGGTTATAGAGAGGAAACAGGGAATACCATGTAGCTGGAATACAGGTAGTCCTTGTTAACAACAGTGAAAAAAGTGACTTATGACCACTTCTGACACTTGTGACCCTTGCAGCATCCCCATGGTCACGTGATCAAAATTGCGATTCTTGGTGACTGGCCTGTGATCCCCATTTGTGACCTTCCCTGACTTCTGACAAGCAGAGTCAATGGAGGAAGCCAGACTGGCTTCATGACCAAATGGTTCATTTAGCAACTGCAGTGATTCACCTAACAACTCTGGCAAGAAAGGTCATAAAATGGGACAAACTCGCTTAGCAACTCTCTTGTCTTGGAAATTTTAGGCTCAATTGGGGTCACAAGTTGAGGACCACCTACCTGTATATACCGTGTTTCCCTGAAAATAAGACCCTGTCTTATATTTTTTTGTACCTTGAAATAAGCGCTTGGCCTTACTGCCATTCGCTCAAAAGCCCGGTTTGGCTTATTATCAGGGGAGGTCTTATTTGGGGGGAAACAGGGTATATAACAGGTATATAACTGTGGAGGGTGCATGAGAGAAGAAGAGAAAAGGCCAAAGCTTGAAGCCCAAAGAGCCAGAGGAAGGAACCCCGTGGTTTGGCCTCTCCTATGAACTTGCAGGCTGCTTCCCCGGGACCATCTCGCCTGGTTCCTAAGCCACCGTCATGGTCTTTCTATAATTCAGTGTTCAGTGTTTCTCAACCTTGGTAGCTTGAAGATGGGTGAACTTCAACTCACTGCTGGCTGGGGGATTCTGGGAGTCGAAGTCCACCCATCTTCAAGCTTCCAAGGTTGAGAAACACTGCTCTAGTTGAACCCAGAGCATTGCCATCTCTAGGTAGCACTAACCAGAATTGGAGGGGGGAAAACAGACAGTTATTGGCTGTTTTCCAATTCCAGCTAGAAGTAACTAGAAATAACAGCCATATGAAATTTGGAAGACAAATGCGACGGTAGGAAAAACAAAACCACGGTGGATAAGATCACATGGGGTGAAGGTAAAATGACGGGATGGGTGCTGGCCTCACTTTGCTAGAGTTGTTTATGGTGCTTCATGAGCTGTCTCAGAGATGGCCACCGTTGATTTGTGGTCCACAAGGTCCTGTTTCTAAGGGAATATTGTCCCGGGGGTGGGGTGGGGGACAGTCTCCCCCATCGAGGAGGGTTTTCTGGCTGCTGCACTGTTGACAATGTCAACCTTAGTGTTTTATTTAAAAAAAGGAACATTCTCGCTCACCCACAAAGACACACAAGGCAAGCTTATTGCAGGCAAATGGCAACATAAACCAATACCTTTAGTCTGCACATAACAGATTAACAGAGTTGGAAGGGACCTTGTAGCAGGGGTGAAATGCTCCCGGTTCGGACCAGATCACCCGATCCGGTAGCGATGGAGGCTGGTGGTTCGGAGAACCAGTAGCAAAAATCCCTGCCCTCCCCCCATGCCCAGCTGAGCTGCACAATCATCAGAGGCTTTTTTTTTACTTTTAAAAGCATTTTTCTATAACCTCTTCAGCCGAAAAAATGCTTTTAAAAGTTAAAAAAAAGCCTCTGATGATCACGCAGCTCAGCTGGGATCATCAAAGGCTTTTAAAAGATAAAAAACCTTTTTTTCTTTTAAATGAAAAAAAACATTTTTTTCTTTTAAATGCCTCTAACGATCAGGCAACTCAGCTTGGATCATCAGAGGCATTTAAAAGGAAAAAAAGGGTTTTTTTAAAAAAATGCCTCTAACGATCCAAGCTGAGCTGCCTGATTGTCAGAGGCATTAAAAAAAAAAGTATCTGCTGATCAGGCAACTCACCTGGGATCGTCAGAGCCTTTTGAAAGCATTTTTTTATAACCTCTTTGCGGAAGAGGTTGTAGAAAAAATGGTTTTAAAAGGAAAAAAAATTGGCCACGCCCACCCAGTCACATTACCCCCACCACCAAGCCACGCCCACAGAACCAGTAGTAACAAATTTTAGATTTCACCACTGCCTTGTAGGTCATCTAGTCCAAATCCCAGCCTACATCATTTCTGACCGGTGGAAGCCCAGCCTCTTCTTGAAAGCCTCTTAGGGATGAAGCTCCCACAACTTCCGAAGGCAACTTCTGTTCCATGGGTTGATAGTTCTCACTTTATACAGGTAGCCCTCAACTTATGACCATAATTGAGCACAACAAAGCGAGACCTTTGTGAATTGAGTTTTGCCCCATTTTACGATCTTTCTTGCCACCGTTAAGTGAATCGTTGGCACGTGTTAAGTTAGCAACACGGTTGTTAAGTGAATGTGGCTTCCTCATTGACTTTGCTTGTCAGAAGGTCGCAAAAGTTGATCGTGTGACCTCTGGGACACCACAACCGTCATAAATAAGAGCCAGTTGCCAAACATCCAAATTTTGGTCACGTGACCAATGGGGATGCTGCAACGTCCATAAGTGTAAAAACGATCAAAAGTTAATTTTTTTCAGTGCTGTTGTAACTTTGAACGGTCACTAAGCAAACTGTTGTAAGTCAAGGACTACCTGTAATCGCCTTGGGTATCCACTCGATTCTGGAGTATCTTCAGCTGAGATCTGTAACGGGTGGGTTCTACTTACCTCCGCTACCGGTTCACAATGGGAGCACGCATGCACAGAAACTTTTGCGCATGTGCAGATCGACTGTGATGACATCTGGCCGGGTGGGCGGAGCCTCCTGCCGCCATTACTACCGGTTCGCAAGAACTGGACCAAACCGGGAGCAACCCACCACTGATCTGTAACCTCAGGCCGTGCTTCCACGGGTCTTGAACAAGGATGCCCAGGCCAGGCCTGCAGTCCAACAGGGTCACTTTCAGACAGAGCTGCAGAACTGCAAAGCTTCTTGGCCTCAGTCAAAGAAGCGGGCTTCTCTTCTGCCCACTTTAAGAGCATAAAGGACTTGAAGCATCCAACCTAGCCATCAGAGACATCTGAAGAGAACCTTTGGGTTAGTCCAGGGGTTCCCAAACTTGGCAGCTTTAAGACTTGTGGACTTGGACTCCCAGAATTCTCCAGCCAGCATAGCTGGCTGGAGAATTCTGGGAGTCGAAGTCCACAAGTCTTAAAGCTGCCAAGTTTGGGAACCCCTGGGTTAGTCCCTTGGGAAATGAGAACAGTGGTGCATGATAGACCCAGGGCAGAGAGGCACTCGGTTAGGGGAATCATGCAAGCTGCCCCCTCCCATTTATATGGAAATGGGCTTTTTATAGTAGACAGAAAAGAGTTTGCTTTTTCTCCATTATGAAATGCTTTGCCACTTGCATTGCTGCCTGTATATCCTGTGCTCCTCCAGTTGATTCAGGAAGGCATCACGTAGGGATGCTAACAAGGTGTCAGAGCTGCCAACCTGCCATGAACTATGCAGGGAGGGAGCCGGACAGATGGGGTAAAGTGAAACTGATGAAGTTGGTGGGAAGAGGCTGCCTCTCAGCATCTTCAAGGTTGTTGCTCTGGCAGAAGAATGCAAGACCGTTACAAAAACAATTTATTCAAGTATAGTTGAACAATAAGGGGCCAAGGGAGCGGAGGAACTGGATGGGAAAAGTTAACCGGGAAATTTTGGGACGAACTTCAGTTCTGGTTTTGCTTTACTGCAATTCACTTGACTTCTAATAAAACTATTCCTCTTGCAACAGAAGGGAGACTAGGATTATTTCTACTTAGGAGTCCAAGCTGAGGCAGGTCTGACCCAAGGCTGGTATGGATAGTGTGGATAGCGAGATGGACGGCATATAAATTTAATTAATATAGTGGTACCTTGGCACTTATCATTAATTGGCTGTGGAAGATGCAACGAGTACCAAAAACTATGAGTACCAACCTTTTCTCAAAAGGAATAATGTAGTGAGTCACAAGGCAGCCGACAATGACAAGTTCTAGCTTATTGGAGTTGATTGAGTACCAAACAAATGATAAGTACCAGAACAAAATTCTCGCATCAAAATGCATTGCATACCAAAGTCAATGAGTTTCAAAGCAGTTGAATCAGGGGTGAAATCCAGCAGGTTCTGACAGGTTCTGGAGAACCAGTAGTGGAAATTTTGAGTAGTTGGGACAACCGGCAAATGCCACCTCTGGCTGGCCCCAAAGTGAGGTGGGAATGGGGATTTTGCAATATCCTTCCCCCAGGAGTGGGGAGGGAATGGGAATTTTGTAGTATCCTTCCCCTGCCATGCCCATCAAGCTATAGCCACAGAACTGGTAGTAAAAAAATTTGAATTTCACCACTGAGTTGAATACCAAGGTACCACTGTAAATAGTACTAGATAAAACTTCCAGCATTATTGTAGTTGTAGACAGGCTGCATTGTGTTTCTTTACAGCACAAGCTTTCCATGATGATGAAGATTCTGTGTGACCCAAAACACATATACCACCGAAGCATTGTAAATCAGAACTATGGAGTCAGTTTGCCATTGGTTAATCAGAGGAAAACAGCATGTGTAAGTAATCAAAAAAATATTTTCGTTGTTTTGTTTCTCGTTTCTGATTTTTCTTCAGAACAGTTGAGCCCCTGAATAACAGTTGGAAGTGACCTTGGAGGTCTTCTAGTCCAACCTCCTGCTTGAGCTGGAAACCCTATACTTGACTGTCCAGTCTCTTCTTAAAACCCTCCAATTTCTGGAGGCAAGCTGCTCCACTGATTAATTTTTCTCACAGTTAGGAAAATTTCTCCTTAGTTCTAGGTTGCTTCTCTCCTTGATCAGTTTTCATCCGTTATTTCTTGTCCTGCCTTCTGGTGTTTTGGAAAATAGGTTGACCCCCTCAGCCACTCTCTTGGGCAAAACATCTAGCTCCAACAATATGCTGTTTTAGGAAATTCAGCACTAAGCTATTTTGTGCCATGAAAAACATTGTTGAATAGTTCACACATGTGTCTACTTCTCTTGATCTCTTTCGTTCAAATCCTCCTGGTACCTGGCTTTTGAAGTACTAGCACATTATGTTAGACAACTGAGTATTTGAGGTGAAGAGTGAAAAGTTCTGATATCTGTGATAAACCACCCATAAACGCATATTGCTTGTGTGATTAACATTATTACCTTCTATATAAACTTTAAATGATTTTTTTTTGCTTCAGTGAGATTCCCACTTAAGTTTTTTTTTATTCTGACCAATCTTTGGATTTTATTTTATATAAATGCTCTTTACCTTCTAATTTATAGTTTAAACATTTTTTCTTTAAATAGTTTATTGATTTCATTTCATTTTTTGAAGCATTTTTTATCACTGTTTGTCCTAACGAGACCTTCCAAAGTGATTCATGCAAAAATACAAAACATTATCAGAGAACAAAAGTGGAAAGTTTTAAATCAGAGTTACAGCTTTCCGTTTAAAAGTGCCATGACAAGTGCGATAAGAAGGTCCTCTCTGAACGCCCCTGAGGCATTCCTAGAAAAAAGAATTTCACAACCAGAATGTGATTGTCACAAAAGAAATGTGTTGGCTCTTGCAAAAGAACCTCTGAAGATGAATTCAGCCAGCTGGCAGATTCACACAAATATTTAGAAATTTGATAAATCAGCTGCAACTCCTTGAAATGAAGTCCAAGAAGTTATCATTAGATTGTGGAAACATACTCTAAAGCAGTGTTCAATCTTGGCAACAACTTCAGCTCCCAGACTTCTCCAGCTAGGATGGATTCAGAGTTGAGGATCATCACTTCTGGAGTATAGCATGGCTGGCTGGCTGGGGAATTCTGTGTGTTGAAGTCCATAGGTCTTATAGTTGCCAAGGTTGGCCTGGTTAAAGCAATTTGAACTGGGGAATGAATATACTGCAGGATCCAATCTGGGTCGGTCACCAAGACCAGAGGTTTTATCTTCTGAGCTCTCGGACTCATGCTGGAGCCCTTCCTTAGGGAACTTCTGTCTGGCAGAATGTGTGCTTTGGGCTGTTCTGTGTGTGGTATTTATATATGGTTCCTACTGTATGTGGCTTTTGTAGATATTGATTGGGGTGTTGATGATTGGCTATTATGTCGTTGGCTATTTGGGCTGTCAAGTAAGCAATCAGATGAGGAGACCCGAACTCATTGGTAGCCTCACATTGCAATGAACAAGACATACATTCAATTTTGCAGCTACTAAGATTGTTGGACAAGCAGGCACAAAAACAGCCAGGGAAGTGATGGATGCCTGGGAAACAGGCCCCTCGTCAGTCAACAGAAGTGCTGATTTGCCACCAGCTTATCAGATACTTAGAAGGTGAGGGCTTGGCAGCACAGGCAAATTTATTTTATTTATTTTATTTATTTATTTATATTTATATGCCGCCCTTCTCCGGAGACTCAGGGCGGCTTACAATGCGTTAAGCAATAGCCTTCATACTTTTGTATATTTATACAAAGTCAGCTTATTGCCCCCACAAACCGGGTCCTCAATTTACCCACCTTAGAAAGGATGGAAGGCTGAGTCAACCTTGAGCCTGGTGAGATTAGAACTCGCAGTAATTGCAGGCAGCTGGATGTTAAATGCTGCCTTAATAGGAGGCATTAGCCTGCTACGCCACTCAGGCTCCTGACAGCCCTCGGCTTAATAGCCAACCATCAACACCCCAATCAATATCTAAAAAACCACATATCTCTTCTTATCTCAGATTTGGCAATACTCTGGCCATGCCTTCATTCCAGCTTGCTAGCTCAGGTCTGATCTTCTGGAAGCAACCTCACAGCACATGTTGAAAATGTTTGCAATAAATAATAGGACAAGGGAGAACTTCTAGCTGTGTTGAAGCAACCTGAATGTATCAGCCATTTGATTCTCTTTTTAAAAAGTCCAGTCAAGAATATTATTGTTACTTAAAGAATTTTCTACAAATTATATCAGTGTCATTGCTATAACATATATCAATATATCACTGCAATATATAACTTAGCAGCGCTTGTGAAAATATTGAATTATGTTAATTACAGGCAATGAAAGTATACAAATTAACGCTATTAATTAAACTTGAATGCAAAGTATGTCAATTGCACATAATTAGACGTATAGATTGGTGTTTGTGAATACACAAAATTCTGTTAATTACATTTGCTTAAATATGCAGATTAGCTGTGTTAATTAAAATAGCATGCGAATTATTTTAATTGTGTGCTTCTTAAGAGTGGCTGATTAGCTGCAGGCCTCTTACCGCTCTCTCCTCTGGCAATTTCCGAGTCGCTCACCTCTGTCAAAGAGCAAAAATGCCCATTGAAACGACCACAAAAATAAGTCTCCATAATTGCAGTGACCTCAAAGGGGCTCTCCGTCATTTTCATGTTCAGAGAATTGTTGCGTGGCTTGGGTGCTTGGGTCTCCACCTTCCAATAAATAAATAAATAATGCAAGACAAACTTGGCTCCTTTTCATTTATTCATGAGGGAGAATTTAATGCCTTTGCCATCCCAAGTTTTTATGAGTTGCCGTGTCCTGCTGCCCGTTTTACTCAGTTCCTCCCCTTATTTTTTCTCTTTTTTCTGCTTTCGTCCTCTGTGAAACTGTAGGCAGCTCTCTGGGTCTGGACTCTGTCCTGTTTGTCTCCGAATTGCCTCCGCATCGAAAAGGGGCAGCCATTTGTTCTGGAAATGATTTTGTAGGAGTAGTAAAAACCATGGTTTTCTTTTCAGCAAGATGGACAAGAAGAAGGTGTAAGATCTTGGAGTGGGAAGGGGGTGGGGGGAAGCTTCTGCCTATGGTTTCAATTACAAAAAGGGAATAAAAGCCCCAATCTTGGCATCCGGAGTGGAATCAGACTTAAACAAATCGATGTTCCACTGCAGTAATTTGCAGCACATTCGCTGCATTTATAACAAGCATAACAGAAGACAATGGCAAATTAATAAACTGTCCTTTCCCCCCAAATCTAAGAGAAGTCATAATTGGTGAGATCGGGTTAAGTGAGCAGATGACTGCATGCGTCATGTTCTCCACCTAGAAATGGGAATGTGAAGGTCACCTCTATCCCGGATGACAAACGGAGAGCAGGTTGTTGTGGGTTTTTTTTGTTGGTAAACAAATTAATCTTTGGAAAGGTCACCATTTGTTTTACATTTTGCATCCAGTCCTTGTCATCTGGAATCCAAGATTGACTGTCACTCGGCAAGGTGGAGGGGAACCGAGGCTGCTGCCGTCCATATCAGCATTCTTTGATGGAACTCCATGCCTGATTGAGATGCTATGGGCTGCTGGCTTACAGCTGTCGCCGGACAAGGAGGGAGGCCCAGCCCGGAATTCCAATAAGCCTGGCCGTCCAATCCTGCTCGGCACTGGCTGGCCTTTTGCCCACAAGTAAAATGCACAGCAGTTTGAGCCAGCTATTATCTGGCTCCCTTCCTTCTGTGCTGCTACTGTTCTGCCTTTTGAAAGGCGCCGCAGTCACACATCTCTTCTTGGCCACCCACCTGGTGCGGTAATTTGAGACAGGTCGGCTGGAAGGACAACCTACCAGAGGTCTTTCGATTAGGAAGGCTTCCCTAAGAGTCTAAATAGGCTTTTTTGAGTCCAAAATGGGAGGGTTGGGGCTTTGGACCGTTGGATGGTTAACAGAAGGAGCTGCAAAGTTTCTTGCTGAAAAGTCTAGGCTACCTTGAGCCAACTTTTCAATCTCTCTTCACTAATCAAAGGGAGGCTGGTAGCAACTTCGCAGGCTGACAAACTTAATGGGAAATTGTAGGCTTTCTCCAGCCATGCTTACTTCATCGGATGCACAGAGTTAGGTAGGCTGATGTTGGATTTAAATTGGGGTGAGGCTGGGGTGGGGCCGGGGGTTGGCGGAGGGGAGATGCAGATGCAGGCTACCTGAAAGACAAATTACAAGTGTCTTCTCAATTGGCAATTGCAATGTGCTGAAAGCCTGTTGTGTTTGTTGAGGTGGCCTGAAACCATTTGATGTATGTAAGTTCAGCTGTCTCCCCAGCTCAATTGTGCTTGTAAAATTTCTTTGTTCCAAAAGAGCTACTTTGAAATCTGTAATGGAGTGTCTTGGGAAATTAAAATGCTCGGATACTACTTTGTCCTAGTTTTGAGCCTTTGTGCAAGATCTGTGTCCATTAACTCTTTTGCATACAATCTGCCATGTTTGTCCTGCATGGAATCCAAAGGGCCGTTGCTGGCAGATCGTGGCAGGGGTCACATTGGAGAAAGAGCTGTGGAAGGACCTCTAACCTGGTGGGTGAAGACAGGTCGAGGCCTCTGACTGTGATCGGTGCTGTTGGTGTAAATGTAGAGGCAAAATAGATACCTGGATTTTTCTCCTTTCTTCACCTCCACCCAATTTAAAACAAATAATAGTTTAGCCTCTCCATACATTTGATGTAATGAGCGGTGTACAAAAACATGGAACGGAACGGAATTCTTTATTGGCCAAGTGTGATTGGAAACACAAAGAATTTGTCTCAGATTTATAAACTCACAGTGTACATATAAACAGCAAGTAATAGATCATCAATCGTAGTTATAATCATTAAGTTACAAACAATAATTGGTAAATCATAAACCAATAGAAGATAGTAGGAAAGATGAGAAGATAAGAAGAGGTGAGAATAGGCAGTGCTGAGGCAATTAAGTGTTCAGCAGAGTGATGGCACGGGGGAAAAACTGTCTAGTTGTTTTGGTATGCAATGCTCTGGATATGCAATATGTATCCCTATTAATAACATCATCTGAAAAAGCCCTACAGATAGTCCTCATGTAGTGACCAACAACTTAGTCATTAAATGAGGCAGTCACTAAGTGGAACCCCCACCGTATTTATGATCTGACTTCAGATTTCCTTTGCTTTACAGACCTGCAAGGGTCATAAATGTGAGGATTGGTCACAAAGTTACTTTTTCATCAGTGTTGTTGCTGCAAATGGTCACTAAACAAGGCAGTCGCTACACGAGAGCTGCCTGTATTGAACTCCTGATTTTTGGCTGTCGTAGACTAATATGGCTCTCCCACTAATATTAGCCTGCTGTATGGTGATTTGGAAGAAACTGATAATTTATGTGGGCTAAGTATCTTGGGAAGGTACCAGATGCTTAAGTCAGCAGATGGAGAAAAGTGGAAATAGTTTCTTAAGTGGTTAAGTCTATATTAAATGCTTCTGTATATTCATATTTTGCATTCCTTTTGTATCGAATAGCTTCGGTGCCCACAATTAAAAATCTTTTCACATGAAGTGACAAAATTAAGTGTCTTTTTTCCCCCCTCCCTTAAAAAAAACATAAAATAGTCAAAGGGTTTCATCACAGATGGGAAGGTTTTTTTGTTTTTGTTGGCTTGCTTTCTGGCAGGGGCGATATATTTTCCATGTGTCCATAATTTTGCAGAATCATTTCCACGGGCCACTAGTAATATGAAGCCATCATCCAACTAATTTATCAGTGTCGCTAAAGAGTAGTAACTGAAACAGCCTTGCATCTGGAGCCAAATGCTTCCGCTTCTGTTCCGTCCTCAGGATCAGTCTGATTCTGGAGAAAACTTGTTGGTGAGTTGCTCAGCTGTGAACGTTGAATGTGGACAATGAAGCGGTCTCTGGTGTGCGCACATCCGGTGTCCATTTTCTGTTCTGCAGTCTGCTGGCTGCCTCCTTCACCTCCTAAAGTTATTTTGCCTCAGTCCTGTTTTGTTCCTAACAAAAGGAAAACAATGAAAAAGGGAGGGGGGGATCCCTTTAAAAAAAAACAACTGTTCGTTTTAAATTGAACCACAGAAAAATAACCATATTGAGTGGGACATTTTTATCCACAAGAGAAATGCGCTTCAAAAGGACTAATAGAATTCTTTTGTCTCATGCCTCAAGTTAATTATACAGAGAATTGCTTGAGATAAAGAGAAAATACTTCTGCAGCACATTTCAGGCATATTATGCAGAGTAAATGTTTGCCGGCAGCCCAAATTAAGATCTCTGTTCTAACCTTTGAAAATTGTGTTCTGATGTAATGTTTCTCTCCACCAAAATGTTTTCATGATATTAGACATGTCCAATTCATTGCCTGGAAATGAGTCATTTGCTTCAGCACTACAGCAGTGTTTATCCTGTGAGCAGGATGTCGGATTCTGTCCGGCTTTTCCTTTTTGGTAGAGGCCTCCGAGGCACTCCGTGTGGTCAGCCAGGTCCAGATGGTTTCTGGAGAAGGAAGAAAAAGAATGGCGGCAGCATGGCACATGCACGTACGCATGTGCAGCAGCCCCGGGATGTCCACGGCCCGCCTGCCCTCCCGGAGCACCGCTGCACCACCGCCGTTTGCTTGCTTCCTTCTCCCACCGTGAAATGAAAGCGAATGGTGGCGGGGTTGTTTGGCAGGTTGCTTCGGGCAGGCAAACGTCTGCAGCCAGGCGGGGAGGGAGGGTGGCAAGAGCGGTGGCGGCCCCTTCCACACACAGCACATGGAGGTGGGCAAGCAGCGACCTGCTCTTCGACAAGATTAAGGGCTACCCGTGTTGGCCCGTCCAGGTAAGCGCCGCTGCCCAGGCTGAAGGGAATGTGCCAATGGTGTGTTGCCCCCAGTTCGGACCGGTTCGCAAGAACCGGTAGTAAAACCGGTGGGGGGCTCCGCCCACTGACGTGGACGATATCAGAAGTGATCTGCACATATGCAGAAGCTTCTGCATATGCGCTAAAGAGTGCACGGGCGGGCACGATGGTAGTAAAGGTAAGTAGAACCCACCCCTGGAAAGCGCCACAGGCTCTGCAGTGTCATGGCTGGGCCTGGCCCTCTCCCCGCGCAGGGGGGGGGGGGGCGCTACCGCCCCGCCAGCTGCCGGCAACTTCCACCACTCTCGCTTCACTTGTTCGCCACCGGGAAGTGGCGTTGCGGCTGAGTCTCCTTCCTCTGGAGCACCAGACTCCGCAGGCCGAGTTCCCGGAGCGGCAGCAGTCAAAGAGAGCAGGCAGGTGGCCGGGTGAGAATCCAGTGGGCTGCTTTGGAGCCCCAAGCCCCGCGGAGCCTGCACAAGAGGCACTGGTGGAAGGCAGCCTTTTCTGCAGCATCCCCCTCCCCTCTTTGGATCGCCCTGCAGGGGGGAGGGGGCTCTGCCTTTGCAGAAACAGGGTAGGCGGTTTGTACAGAGGATTAGTAGGGGGGATGCGCAGCCCTCCAGGATGGAGAGCAGGGCAAGAGAAGGTTCTGAGGTTCGCTTGGGCAGTCTAGCCAGACGGCGGAGGGAAAGTCAAATCATTGGGGGGTTCAGAAGGGCAGAACGTGCTTCAGAATGTGCAGCTCCTGGCTCTAACAGTGAGTGACGGCAAGTCGGCCACGCCCACCCAGTCACATGACCACCAAGCCACGCCCACAGAACTGGTAGCGAAAATTTTTAGATTTCACCACTGCCCCATAGTACCCTGTTTCCCTGAAAATAAGGCATCCCCTGATAATAAGCCCAATCGGGCTTTTGAGCGCATGTGCAAAAATAAGCCTCCCCCGAAAATAAGCCCACCCCGAAAATATTTAAACGCAGAGCTGGAAACCAGGTAAGACAGCAAGAAGATCCCCGTCTTGCTCCACACGCCCCAAAATAATAAGACCTCCCTGAAAATAAGGCCATGCGCTTATTTCGGGGTTCAAAAAAATATAAAACAGGGTCTTATTTTTGGGGAAACACGGTATATTCCACCTGAGCCAGTACCAATTTTTGGGTGGTTAGTATCAAATCATATTTTGTTGCCTCAAAAAAGCTCCTAGACATAAGTGGTCCGTGCAGTCAACAGGTTAGCAGCTGAAAGAGGACATGCTTTTTCTCTTCCTTTAGGCACCAACGCAGAAGATTGCAAAAGGTGTGACAGTCAACAACCTTTCCGTAGCTCCACCAGCCTCCTATCTGAACAACATTCGCTCTACCGTGCCTATTTCTGAGAAGGATGCAGGGAAAGGTCAGTTCATTCTGCTGGGCCCATTCGCAGTCTTTGCCTCTGCAAATATAACATATTGGCCAGGGAGATCGTTGGCCCTGACCGTTGGTCAGCCGCTAGCTGCACATAGAACATAGAATAATAGGGTTGGAGGGAACCTTGGAAGTCTTCTATCCAACCTTCTGCTCAAGCAGGAGACCCTGTTCCATCTGGACAAATGGCTGCCCAGTCTCTTCTTAAAAGCCTCCAGTGATGGAGCAGCCACAACTTCTAGAGGCAAACTGTTCGACTGGTTAATTGTTCTCACTGTTAGGAAATTTCTCCTTGGTTCTAGATTGGTTCCCTCCTTGATTAGTTTCCATCCACTATTTCTTGTCTTGCCTTCTGACGCTTTGGAGAATAGGTTGACCCCTCTTCTTTGTGGCAGCCCCTTAGATATTGGAACTCTTCTGTCACGTCACCCTTAGTCCTTCTTTTCATTAAACTAAACATATCCAATCCCTGCAATCATTACTAGAATTTGTTAATGCTTTTTATAAAGCATTTAAATGAGGCGTTACCAAAATATTATAGCTACAGGAGAAAATATCCACAAGCTCTCACATCTCTTTCACCTGGAGATGAGGTGAGAGGTAAAAATCATGACTGAAATCCATTAACGATTCATCTGAGAGCAGACCTCACTGGATTCAGTGTGGCATATAATTGTACGGTTTTAATTTTCAACCCCAATATTTTAATGTTTTTAATCTTTCTAATTACTTTGTACTTGTACAAGCACTTTGTGCTTGTATTTGTGGCATTGAAAGCTGCCCAGCGTTGCTTGATAGTGAGATGGGCAGCATATAATGAAATATTTCCAAATAGTCAAAGATGTC
>WNWU01000044.1:8957143-8991504 GCA_012654045.1 Ptyas mucosa
AGTCCTTGATTTACAACGGTTCGCTTGTTGACTCTTCGAAGTTACAATTGCACTGAAGAAAGTGACAGTTATGACCATTTTTCACACTTAGGACCATTGCAGCATCCCCCTGGCCACGTGATTTACATTTGTCTGCTTGACCACTGGTTCATAGTTATGACCTTTGCAGTGTCCTCAGGTCACGTGATCTCCTTTTGCAACCTTCTGACAAACAAGGAAGCCAGATTCACTTAACAACCGTGTTACTAACTTATCCACTGCAATGATTCACTTAACAAATGCGGCAAGAAAAGTTGTAAAAGGGGGCAAAACTCACTTAACCAATTTCTCACTTAGCCACATAAATTTTAGGCTCAACTGTGGTCATAAGTTGAGAACTACCTCTACTGGAACATGGGATCACATCACCTTCTGCTGGCTTGTCCTGATTTTTTTTTTAAAATTTGATTTATATGCCGCCCTTCTCCGGAGACTCAGGGCAGCTTACAGTGCGTTAGGCAATAGCCTTCATACTTTTGTATATTTTTTTATACAAAGTCAGCTTATTGCCCCCACAATCTGGGTCCTCATTTCACCTACCTTAGAAAGGATGGAAGGCTGAGTCAACCTTGAGCCTGGTGGGATTTGAACTTGCAGTAATTGCAAGCAGCTGATGTTAATAACAGTGAATTAGTCACCGTTGGAGGCAGATGGTTCGGAGAACCGGTAGCAAAAATCGCTGCCCCCCCCCCATTGCCCAGCTGAGCCGCGCAATCATCAGAGGCTTCTTTTAATTTTTAAAAGCATTTTTTCTACAACCTCTTTGGCCAAAAAAATACTTTTCAAATTAAAAAAAAAAAGCCTCTGATGATCGAGCGGCTCAGGTTGTAGAAAAAATGGTTTTAAAAGTGTAAGAAAAAAGTTGGCCACGCCCACTCAGTCATATTACCCCCTCCCCACCAAGCCACGCCCACAGAACCGGTAGTAACAAATTTTACATTTCACCACTGCTTTGAAGTAATGCGTGAAACCTTGTCTCTTCCTAGGCATCCTAAATCTGATTGAAAGAGGACTCATTCCACGTGCTGCTAGGATTACTTTAGAGAAGCCACCCATTCTGCCAAAACCTGTTCCTCTCCATGAATTTCAGACAAAGTACAAGAAGGTTGAAGCTGGTAGGTCGAGCAGTCAAGCAGTTGCCTCCCACAGTTGAAAGGCAAATATCCACTGTCATTTGGTAATGCGCTAAGATTCCTTTGTTATCCTCAGGGATTTAAAACTTGAAAGCGCAAAAGGAATCAAGAAGAAGAAGAAGGAATAGAAACCTTCTATTTCTTCCCACTTAAGAAGCCCCAGGGGTGTTTCCTTAGCAGTGCACCTGTTAACAGAATAACAGAGTTGGAAGGGACCTTGGAGGTCTTCTAGTCCAACTCCTTGCTCAAGCAGGAGACCCTATACCCGTGATGGTTAACCTTTTCGGTGCGGAGTGTCCAAAGCGCGCACACACACGCGAATGCACACCTGTGTGTCCAAACCCCAAAATGCAATGCAAGTACCCTCCTGCGCATGTGCCCCAGCCCCCCATGCCCCGTTTTGGCTTCCAGGTTGGTGCAGGAGGCTTTCCAGGCCCAAAACGGGGTGCTGCATGAGTCCCCTCCACGCCCTGTTTTGGGCCTGGAAAGCCTCCTGCACCAACCTGCATGAGTGACCGTGTGTAAAGAGTCCCGATCTAGAAAGGGACGCAATTAGCAGATCAGGCGAACCTGATAAAAAATCCCCCTGGTCACGGCCGTCAGGTGCTCTTCTAAAGACAGCCGTGAGTCCAGGAGGACGCCCAAGTTGCGAGCCCTCTCCGGGGGGGCCAATGATTCGCCCCCCAATAGTCAGTGATGGCACCAACTGACTATATCAGGACGTCGGAAACCACAGTCACTTGGTCTTGGATGGGTTGAGTCTGAGCCTGTTACTCCCCATCCAGATCCGTACGGCCTCCGGGACATCACTTCAAGGGCATCGTCGGGGTGGTCCGGGGTGCAGATGTACAACTGAATATCATCAGCATACTGATGATACTTCACCCCAAAACCACGGATGATCTCACTCAGCGGCTTTACATAAATGTTGAACAGAAGGGGCGAGAGGACTGACCCCTGTGGTACCCCACAAATGAGGCGCCTCGGGGTCAACCTCTGCCCCCCTGCCAACACAGACTGCCACCAGTTGGAGAGAAAGGAGGAGAACCACCGCAACTCTTCCCTAACTCCCACCCCTAACTCTTCCAACCGGTGCAGCATGATACCATGGTCGATGGTATCAAAAGCCGCTGAGAGATCTAATAGGACCAGGACAGAGGAGCAACCTCTGTCCCAAGCCCTCCAGAGATCATCAACCAACGCGACCAATGCCGTTTCCGTGCTGTACCCAGGCCTGAAGCCCAACTGGAACGGATCCAGATATAAGTGTCAGCGACTTAAGTTGCATTTTTTCATCGCTGCCATAATCAAAGAGAAAAGGGGGAAAAAAACCGGAGCGAGCAGTACAGTTTGAAATTTAGTGCTTGGCATTTGAGATATTGTCCTTCTCCCCCTCCCTTAATAGATAGGGTTACCCAGGTGATGAAGGGAGGGGGACATTCCTGTGATCTGAAGCAGTGGGCAGAAGAGACTGACTTGGAAGATGGCCAATGGGCATTGAGATATTGTGAGGCAGAAGGGGAGGGGTTTGGTTTCAGAGAATCAGTTTTGGCTGCATATGAGTTTAGGTCGGATCGTAAATTCTTTAATAAATGAGAGATTCATCAAAGACTTTGTGTTTGAGAATGAAATTTATTTGAGATTACGCGGAAACCTGACAATAAGCTTTTCAAAGCCCCTTTATCTGTGCCATAGATGGGGCTCGGCAGAGTGAGAAGGTAGAAGCGGCTCCCCTCCCCTCTCAGAAGCCCACCCAGGTCTCCAAGCACCCAGCAGAAGATGGAAAGGAGAAGAAAGGAACCAAGGGGAGTATCGCCCCCCCGCCATCCTGCATCTCCGTCATTTCCTCCAAGAAACTCAAACAGCAGCAGCTACTTCAGGCCATGAGACTAAGGGAGTCAGCCGCCTCTTCGGTTTGCTTGGCAAAGGTACATGTCTATGGACATCCTCCGTCATCCAGGTCATGGTTGTCCCAAAGGTGCTTTTTCTTTTTTTTTTCAAGAGGCAACTGGACTTTCTGGTTTTTCTTTGAAGACATTTCGCTTCTCATCCTAGAAGCCTCTTCAGCTCTGACTGAATGGTGGGGAATGGAAGGATTTATACTCCTTGCAGACAGCTGGACATTTGCATTCTTTTAGCGGGTCATTAAAGTCACCTGGAGGTCTGTGTCCTCAGGGTCACCTGAATGGTGCAACTGGGTGTGGAGCCTTCTTGGAACTGCTGAAAGGACGGTGTTGTAGACTGGAGATAGATGATATTGTATCCTTCCCCCTCTGTTGAGAGAGGGCTGTTCAGTTTTGACATAGATGGCCACTTTGACTCCTCTTTCAAACCAGTGGTCCTCTCTGTCCAAAATATGGACTTTGTTGTCTTCCAAAGAGTGGCCTTTGCCTTTTAAATGCAGATGGACTGCTGAATCTAGTCCTGATGTGTTTATTCTCCTTTGTTGTGCCTTGCGTTTATGAAGTGGTTGTTTCCCCAATGTACAGATCTGCACATATTTCACTGCATTGTATTGCCTATACCACATTGCTCATTTTCTGTCTGGGCGTTTTATCCTTGGGGTGGACAAATCCTTCCATTCCCCACCATCCAGTCAGAGCTGAAGAATTTTCTTGGATGAGAAGCGAAACGTCTTCAAAGAAAAACCAGAAAGTCCAGTTGCCTCTTTAAAAAAAAGCACCTTTGGGACGTTAGCAAAGGTACGAGAGTCCCACGTAAGATATCTGGGCCTTGATGGACCAACTTCCTGTGGCTACACACAGGCTTTTTAGGTCTTGCCTAAAGTTTATGTAACTTCAGATATGATCACATTACGTACATTTTAGATATCATCAGATCAGGGGTGAAATCATCCCCATGCTCACATGACCAACATTCAGACGCTCGGCAACTGACTCACATTTATGACGGTTGCCCCTTTTGCAACCTTCTGACAAGCAAAGTCAATGGGGAAGCTTGATTCGTTTAATGACCGGGCTACTAACTCCACAACTGCAGCGTTTCACTGAGCAACTGTGGCCAGAAAGGTCTTAAGATTGGGCAAAACTCACTTAACAACTGTCTCACTTAGCAACAGGAATTTTGGGTTCATTTATGGTTGTAAGTTGAGGACTGCCTGTACATTAGAAGACTGTGTATCTCCACTGCTCCTGGGGAGGTGGGGGCACTTTTTCATATCAGCCCGTCTTCTTTCTGTCCCTCCCTCTCTTTAGACCCCAGAAGCGATCCCACCGGAGACCTTCAAGAAGGTGGCTTTTGAGTTTGAAATCCCCGTCTGCAAAGGCGTCCTTGACTTCGCAGCCTCCGACCTGGTTCAGTTCAAGCAGTATTGCTGCCTCCTCTGGGGAAGCGTCTTCTCCTTCCTGCAGCAAGTGGAAGTTCTGATGAAGGACTACGCCGTTCCTCTGGCCGTCGTCATGGGGAAGAAAGTGATGGACCTGGTCCCGGATTTTGAGCTAAACCAGAGAGCTACCCGGGAGGAAATCCTTTCGGTCTTAAAGAACATGTCCACTGTTCAGAAATTTTTAAAGCAGCCTGGCCGGAGATACAGAGGCCAAAACGGGACCGAAAAAGCTGCCGTCAAGATCCAGGCGACGTGGAAGTGCTACAAATTGAGAAAATCCTATATTGGATTCAGGCATCGGCAGTGGGCCTCGGGCATCATTGCCATTTCTTGGCTGATCCACGTCCACTTGCAGCGTGTCCGAAAGACCCTGAAGGAGTCTCGGCAGAAACACCTGGAGAACTTCCACCTCAGGACCAAGGTAGTTGCTTAGCTTCTTTGTCTCAGCATCCGTGCCCAACAATTGCAATCAAATGTTCCTCCCCCCCCCCCCCATTTAACACTACCCTTGTCCAAGCATATTTTACGCATCATTAAATGTTCAGCCTTTGGTGGCTACAGTCTGCCTCCATTCCCCCCTCCCTTTTGAACAACTGCTGCTTTTCCTTTGCGGTGTGAAATGGAGAAAACAAAATCCCTCTGATTTGACTTGGGTCTTTCTTGTCAAAAAACGGGATTCGGTAAGTTTGCAATAGACAGCTTTTGATTGTATTTAGCACCATGCTTCTTAAGAGTTGTTTTGAGGAATCGCTTTGGTTCTGCTCTCTTTTTAGTTTTTCTGACTTCAGGTTTAAAAGGCACAACCCAGAAAGAGGGGAGGGGGGTGAGACGGGGAGGGGGGACATGCATTAATAGCCAGACTGTTGCTTCTGGAAATAGTAACGGTTGGTGGTACCTGTCAACTGTCCAGCTTCTGCCAATGCCAAGCCCTGGATACCATTACGCCATCTCCTTCCCTGCCTCTGTCCTCTCCTTCCAATTTTACTAGATACCTGTACAGTACTACCATACTTTCAGTTTTATCCGTAGATTATTTTTACTTTTTATGCCATTTATAGCCTGCCTTTCCCAGTCAGGTAAACTACACAAAGGGTGTAGCAGAAGTTTTAAAAAGAAACTCCCAGGATGCTGTAAATTGAGGTCCACACATCAGTGCCTGAGATTAAGAAACTCTGCCTGTGGGTTTTAAAGGCCAGCACTTCTAGCAATCTCTGGCAGCTGCTGAATTTTGCATCGGTGGAAATTTCAGGGTTCAAGGGCAGCTCCGCACAGAGCACATTGTGGTAGTCAAGATGGTGTAGTCATGGCATGGATTCCGTGTTCCCGAGAGACAGTTTGGTGTGCCCCTGCCTCCTCCAGCAGCAAAGGCAGTGCCCTCTTCCCACCTCCTCTCTTCCGCAGTCCCTCTCCCCTACTCTTCCGTTACGACACAATACCGTGCACTTGATTTGTGGCCCACAAAAACAATCTCCCTCGCCTCTGTGGCAGTCACTACTTTGTCAGAAAGTACTTAAGTTTGCAGACAAGCTTTTAATTAGTGATCACCATTTCATTTATGTTTGCTTTCTCTCTCTCTCTCTCTCTCTCTTTTTTTTTTTCATTCATATTCTGTTAATTAAGTGATCAGCCTCTAATCTTCCCCTGCCAGTAGCTTCATGTAGCCATCTAATTAAATTAATTGGGGAAGATGTTTTAAGTATGTGATTAAATCAATTAATATAATTTATGCCTGGCTTAACTGTACAGTGGGAAAAAGGGAGGAGGGGAAACAGCTGAAGTTCGGCTGGGTTGCATCCGCGGCAGGTCCCTCCTGTCACTGATCAATGCCTTTTCTTGATTTTTAGCATCTGGCCGCCAACTGGAATCGCATCAGGAGCTCTAGGAGGACGATTATCCATATCCCATCGTTAGGTAGAACGCTTTTGTCTCTGGGTCTATCAGCAACCCCTATTACACACCGCATTATGACTCCTTGATTGAGTTCAAGGAAGGCCTTGTTTTATTCAAATTGGTCTCGGCAGGAAAATGTTGTCGACATGATGAGAGTAATAACGCAGGGCCTTCACTTGAAACGGCGGCGTTTAATTTGGGGATTAAGCAAATAAAGTCATTATGTAGAGGCCGCTATTCAGCGGAGAGGTGATTTGCGGTAATTCGCTTCCCTCTGTATGAAATGAACTAAAAAGTTGTATTCTCTCCCCCCCCCCCCCCCCCTTTTCTTCCCCCCCCCCCCCCCCCCTAAAAACCCCCCCCCCCCCATACCCCCAGCCTCACAGACAGGGTTTCTGCTTGCCTTCCGCAAGGAGGGGATGTGGGTTTGCTGGCTTGGGTGCTATTGCACCGATAAGCCAGGATGCTGTTTGCACCCTGCTTTTAATCAAATGTGCAGTCAAAATGATAAGCCGCATTCTCTGAAATTATTTAGTTCTAATTACGAGCAGATGGGAGGGTTTATTTGCACCTTGGGCGCCTCAGCAAAAGGAAATGCTGTGGTGAACAAGAATAATTAAGAAGTTGAATAGTGGGGTGGTTTTTGTGTGTGTGTGTGTGTGTGTGTGCTTAAATAATCTGCAGCTCCATGTTAATTAGCACTCGGGTAATTATTTAATTACATTTATGAATTGGGGGGCCTTAAGAGCCGTTTCCCTGTGCAGCAGTGGGGGTTTGTCAATAAAAGATGTTTCTCAAAAGGATCTTTCTAGGAAATGGCTGAAATTGGGAACAGAGGCCCATGTTTTAAAAGAAACCAGCTAGCTTTCTTCTAATTGGGGGTGTACAGAAAATGTCTGTAGAGGAAGATATCCGAGCGGTCTTTCTTTTGATTGCAGCCGTCTCTGGCTGCTGCTGCTGCGGCGGCTGTAGCGTTTACAGAGGTTCACTGAACAGTTGATGGAAGGGCATCTCTGAGCATCTTTGGCCATCGCCCCCGTAGCCCTGCTTTTCTCCAGACCCCCTTTAAAGTCTCAAGTGAAGCTTCCGGTATGTTTAGTTAGTGTTTATTTCAGTCAAAGACCAGAGGCCAGAGCAAGTTAAAAACACTCAAGCAATATCCAGTTAAAAATTCTAGAATTAAATAGCAACAGATAAAATCTAGATCAAAATCCAATTTGGCATCCCATCTGTCATTCGCACACGAGCAAAATGCAGCATGGCCTAATTATAATATCAATCCTTAAACTGTGAGGCCCGTAGTCATTAAATACTAAAATGCAAGAGAGTGGTAATGCAAAAAGGTTTGCTGCATTAATTGCGTAAAATAGCTATGATGGATTAATCACCTGTTTCCAATGAATCCCCATTGCTGCTGTGCAGAATTTAGCCACCTGTGCTGAAGCTTGCGGTATGCACATCACAACATTTCTCTTTCCTTTCTTTTTTTTTTAAAAAAACAAACTTTCTACTGCTTTTGATTGACATGCAAGCAGCACTTTAGAACATCCTTTGTTTCTTAAAACCAGATATAGGCAACACCTCATCTATCCATCTATCCAGGAATCCTGTCTTGGATACAGTAAAAAGGCAGGGAGGCTTTTCAGGAAGTGAAATGGGTTAATAGTCTCGACATCCTTTATTTTCCTTTTCTGTGATCAAATGTCACAAATGCAAAATACGCAAAAATATTAATCTCTTTTAAATAAATGATTGCTCTTTTTTTGAAGAAATTTTAGGCAGAAAATAAGATGATAAAATATAACTAGAGAACCATAATCTTTGGCATACTTGCAGTTTTAATAAATGTTAGATTTGATAGATTTCAGAATATATGTCTTTGCCCAATCTGGAAAGGACAGTTTTGTAATTCCAAGGAATAAAACAGCCTTACATGGAAATAATGCAGCTGAGTTCAAAGGGTCCTGAGTCCCGGTTCCTGGAGAAACAAACTATAGCTGGAACTTGTGGCTTTCTGCTGTCGCCACATTTGAGATGTGAGATGCCACTAATAATAAAATCACTTTTTTTTTACCAAACCTGCAATAATATATATATATATATGTTTTCTGAGGTTTTCGTGGGTATTTGTATGTAGGTCTTTGGTTATTTGGGTTTTCTCCCGTGTAAAATTGGAAGTGTCTTGGCCAAGACACTTCCAATTTTACGCGGGAGAAAACCCGAATAACCAAAGACATATATATATATATATATTTGTCTATGTAAGTTTTCACGGGTATATATGTGTGTACA
The DNA here is from genome assembly GCA_012654045.1 of Ptyas mucosa. Lineage (NCBI taxonomy): Eukaryota > Metazoa > Chordata > Lepidosauria > Squamata > Colubridae > Ptyas > Ptyas mucosa. Next base: position 8,965,844 of record WNWU01000044.1, read on the forward strand.
GTTAATATCTCGGGTTTCTTCCCGTGTAATTGTAAACATATCCTTAAAAGGGTAGTAGCGACATTTCGACGAAATCACATTCGTCATCTTCTGGCTGATGCTCTCGGTTTGGTTCTTATGGGCAAACTGTGTGATCGTAACTGACGTTTTTGTATGAAAAGAGGCAAAGGTGTATTCTGATTGGTCGACAGTGTTGCTGTATTCTGATTGACTGATGACGTAGCTGTATTTTGATGGGTGGATAAGTTTTGCTGGAACTGGTGGCAACACAGCCTTTTTGGTGAACCCTTGATCTATGGTTTATATTTTGTGTTAAGATTCGTCTATCTATGAGAGCAGGTTTCCAAATAGTAGGCATTATTAATATTAATAACACAAAAACAGTTGCAAAAATAGAACATCTCAATGGCAGAATAATCAGAGAGGCCATTGAAATAGAGAAAAGACCATATTGTATGAATAAACGTGATGACACTTCCCATCTACTAATAATAATGGAATAGAATGTTCACATTTGTTTTTAAAATGCCCACATTTATTTGAGAAATGGTGGGATACAACCTTTGTCTATTATTCTAATTATACAGTCTATTATTAAACTGCATTATTTGTTTGAGGTCCTGAATAATCAGAAAAGAGAAAAAATGAGAAGATTCCCATAGATTAAGAATATCCCCAACTTTCAATTTAAGAGCATTTCTAATGTGAGGGGAATTTAAACCGAAAGCAACATCTCAGTAAAAGCACTACTTCAAACCACAAAATATTATTCTGTTATAAAGTCAACCAAGTGATGGCTCTTCGGTATCAATGCGCAGGAAATGACTTTCCAATGATCATTTCAAAGTTTTCATTTTCACAAGCTTTTTATACAGGCTCATGAAATACTGCCGCGTCATTATTGCTTAAGATAGCACAAACTGAAGAATAATTAATCACTAAATGTATTCAAGGATAGCTTTATTTTTTGAATATAAAAAGTTTGTATTGGGCCAACAGGCATGCACATACTTGTAAGAGAAAGCTAGTTAGTTAGTTAGTTGACTTTATTCCTTGACCTTCATGAAATGCAACTAGGGTCTGCAAACAACAGCTCCTGAATGAACATGAAACTATGCAAAACGCTGGCATCAATCATTATTGCAAATGCACACAGTGCAGTGAAGGGAACCATATTGTTTGGGTTTTGATTTTTGGTCTCTAATCCAGCTTCCCGTCTCCATCTTAAGATGATGCCATCTTACTGGCTCATATTTATGACGGTTGCAGTGTCCCAGGGTCCTTTTGCGACGTTCTGACAGCTGCAGTGATTCAGTTAACAACTGTGGCAAGAAAGGTCATAAAATGGGGCAAAACTCATTTAATAGATGTCTCACTTAGCAACAGAAATCTTGGGCTCAAATGTGGTCGTAAGTCAAGGTCTACCTGTACTTTAAAATTGCCTTGAGTTAAAGAAATAAAAGCTGGATAAAAATCAAATAAATAAAATGAAATAAACAAAATCCTTAAGGGGGGGCCGAAAGCCCTACTAAGCAGGTATATACAAAAGTATGAAGGCTATTGCTTAACGCATAGTAAGCCGCCCTGAGTCTCCAGAGAAGGGCGGCATATAAATCGAACCAATAAATAAAATAAATAAATAAATAAAATCCGACTTTTTGAAACAACAATTCTGTTCTTGTTAGATGTACATCCCAACATTTCTCCAAGAGCTCAAGTCAGCGTACATGGCATTTTTGCCACCTACAACCCTATAAGGTAGGATGCACTGGGAGGAGCTTCTGTGGTTGAGGGAAGACCTTGGTCTCACCAAGGCCAGGCCAAAATCCTAAATACTATTTGATGATATCAGGAAGCCTAAATCTAACCTCTTCCTACAGAGTTTTATAGGGAAGCATCCCATACCACGTATAACTTCAGCCTAAAGATGAAGCTGTTGACCTAAGAGGACAATTAGAAAAACATTCTGTAAACATGTTTAAGTACCCTTTTGGGAGATTAAAAAAAAAAGCTTGACTTAAAGGGAAAAAAGTTTATTAACATATTAACAATTGTTACTTCAGAATAAGCATATATGTGTGTGTGTGTGTGTGTACAGTTAATATCTCGGCTTTCTTCCCGTGTAATTGTAAACATATCCTTAAAAGATAGTAGCGACGTTTCGACGAAATCACATTCGTCATCTTCATCATCATCTTCGTCATCATTTAATTTGATTTCATCAAATTAAAATGTGGCCTTCCGGGGGGGTTACTTACTAATGATACGAACAGCTCTGCCCCATAACAGCTTGTGGGACTCGATCTAATGGAGAATTTGGCAAGCTTTTTCTTCTGCGATATAATGCACTAATGTCCTACCTATTTTAATGCTACTTTAACTGCTGAATAAGAGGTCTAGTTATCAATATTACAAACCTGGGAGAAGATGAAAAAGAACCTCCTGATCAGGAAACCCAGCCAACTCTAGCTCAGGGTTTCTCAACTTCAACAACTTTAAATAGGCGCACTTCAACTTTCAGAATACCCCAACCATACAGGCTGGGGAATTCTGGGAGTTAAAGTCCACCGACCTTAGAGTAGCAGAGGTTGAGAGGCTGAAGTTGAGAGACTGATCTAAACCTTGCCCTTCTATAAAGGTATAGAACAGTGTTTCTCAACCTTGGAAGCTTGAAGATGGGTGGACTTCAACTCCCAGAATCCCCCAGCCAGCGCTGCTGGCTGGGGGATTCTGGGAATTGAAGTCCTCCCATCTTCAAGCTACCAAGGTTGAGAAACACTGCTATAGAAGCTGGGTTCTAACGTGTCTTCTGCGATAGAGGTGAGAACTCCATGAATTTTGAGTTAAATCCCCATCAATGAAACCTGACATTCGTCTGCCACCGTTTCATTTGTCCCGGGAGTCTTTGAGACGCAAATGCTTTAGCATCTTGGAATATCCCGACCATTTGAACTGGACGATTCCAAGACCTCCTGCCAGAGGGATAGAAGACCTCTGAATTAGAAGGCCTCTTGAGATCCCTTCCAGCCCTATCATCCTATGTTCTATGCCTGTCTTCATTCTCCATGCCGTTGGCCACGCTGAGATACTCAGGCTTTTGACGTGAAGTTGGCCCTTGATCCCCATTAAGCACTAGGCAGAATCAGGTAGATTTATAGTATGGGAAGGTCCAGCCCAGGGAAGGATCCCCTGCTGTGATGGCATCCCAGGACCAGGAATTAGATCCTTTGTAAAGCTGTTAAGAATTTTCACCAACTACTTTTTGAAGTAGTTATACAGGTGAGGCTCAAAATAGACCTACCTACCCATGTAGTAGGGCTGTATTACTATTAGTCTTCTTACCTTTTCTACTATCGTGTCCTGTTGGTATCTTATGATTATAATATTTTGATGTTGTTTGCGTACACTGAGAGTTTATGCACTAGAGATAAATTCCTTGTATATCCAATCACACTTGGTCAATAAAGAATATTCTGTTCTGTTCTGTTCTTTGTTCCTTTTTCTTTTCTATTCGATTCTATTCGATTCTGTTCGATTCTATTCGATTCTGTTCGATTCTATTCTCTATACACACACACATGTACACGGGTGGGGGGAGAAAAAGGAGGAGAGAGAGAGAAATTGTGGTAGATTTTACTTTTCATGCTCAAAAAACTAACAATCATGCTAGGGAATGAAGGGAATTTTCTCTCGGAGAAACTTAGGGTTTCCCCCCCTTTGCAGTTCGGATCTTTCCGGCTTCTACCCATCTCTGGAAGTGCCGGTTATACTTTCTCTTTGCCTTGTTCTGCGGGCGAGTTGTCTTTTGCACCTTTCTGTCTCAATAATCCGTGCAAGACCATTTATGACGACTTAAAGGCATTTATGCGAATAAATTCTATTACCAGATGGGGAATTTTCCCCCCTCAGTGAAATGTTTAGGAGCAGAGTATCAGAAACTCGGACCTTAACGGTTACATATTTTAAGGTATCCCAGTCTGCTGAAATGGATTGAATTTAGATTACTTTTTGATACCATTGTCTCTGAGAGCTAAATGGAACTTCGGAAGCATATATCCAATGATAAAAACAGATGTAGCTCCTGGCAGTTGCCTTCAAAATCTTCTGGTAAGCCTTTTGAAGCATTTGTTTGGCAACTGCTGAAAACAAGCTGTTGTGCTAGCTAGAAAGGTAATTTGTTTTCCTATAATTAATTTTCAGTTGTCAGATTTCATTCTGTGATCTTCCCCCAAAGCCAGAAATTGAATGGCGTGTCTAAAATGCCTCCTATCATGTTTGCCCAAAATGTGTACATGGGATACAACTTTTCCAGGTTTCTAGAGGAATTTGAGACCCATTTGCAAGATTCCAGAGGCCTCAATATACAATTCGAAAGACGAAGTATTATTTTAATCTCCTTAGGAAGCCACGCTAGAACAGCAGCACATCAAACCGGCACTTATTAAGCAGCACTTGGTATCGATTTTCTGACAAACTGTCCTGCTGACAATTGATCTTCTTTTCTTTTTAATATCAAGATCGTTTCTATGCAATTAGCTTAATTTCAAAATCTTTCTGGATGGGACTATCCAAAAGTGTTAAACAGAAAACATTTTATAGGAATCTCGCAATCGCTTTGAAGTATTTATTTTATATCTTACTCACACATTTCCAGAGAAGCAGACTTCAGCCATCCAGCCAGCAGCATGCTTGCAAAAACCCTCAGCGCATTCCATCGGAAAGGGCCCAGCAAAAACCCTACTTGTAGTGTGCAATCCAGATGTCACAGTAATTGCAAATTAAAATGCCTTAATGCGAAAGGGAGAGCAAGAGAGAGAATATGTGTGTGAAAATTCAATTAATTTTGTTTTAACGGAAAGTGTTCTAGTTTTAATTATTCTATCAGGAAAAGACAACCGAGGCTTTAAATGGAGATGATTTTAGTATTTGTGATTTTAATTGTCCTGGTTTTAGCTTCAGTTTTGTCTTGTATTTGCCATGTTTTTATAGGAGCTGTTTTGAGCACTATGTGAATAGAAAGGTGGGTGAGATAATATAAATGAAAACAAAGACATTTGCTCATTATTTTAGTAAATATAGATCGGTATGCATCCTGAATTGTGCAGTAAAGTTGCATGTCAATTTATTACAACAATCCCCATTAATAAACACTCAATTTATTTGATTGTTGTCATACTATCATTTTAAGATCTAGTTCTATTAATTGCTTTTCATTACGGCATTCCCCAGTTTTCACCCGATCTTGCTCTCAGAGAAATAATAGCAAACAAGATGGTTAAAAAATTTGAATTTTATTCAAATTGTGCAATCTTACTGCACAATTCAGTACACCGATCTAAAATTCATTTGAATTTTAACTGCGTTTGAACTTAGGATGCTATATTTCTCATTATTATTATTATTATTATTATTATTATTATTGAGACATGCAATTCTTGTTCCTAATTATTTAAAAGCCAGATTAGGGTTCTAGTAATACGTTCAAAAAAAATCCCGTACTTTATCGGAAAGCGTGGCTGTGTAGCTTATTCAGAATTAGTCTAGTCTAGTATATAATTTTTTTTCAAATTCCAATTATTCAGAACGCAGTGTAAGTACGTTGCACTGTTTTTCTTCTTTTTTGATCAATGAATTGGTCTTGCACTGGTTGAAAGTTGAGCTCAGTAGTTCTTACGTTAGGTTTCATTTTTAGTTTTATTAATTTTTCTGGGAAATTTCCCAAATATAATATATTATATAAATATAATATATTCAGGTAGGCTGAATTCCCTCTCCCCAGCAAAAAGAAAAAAGAAAAAAAAGAGCACAGAACCTTCTATGGATGTGATGCGTGTTAATCAGCTGGGATGTTTTCTTTCAGGGTACAAGCAATCCCTTCGAGAAGCCAACCCAGATTTCGCTGTTCATCAGGGATCGCAGTTCGGAAGGCTGTGCGAGATCAAAGGTACAGATTCCTCCCAGCAGCTCTGCCTCTATTGTGCTTCCAAAGAAAAGACGTCCAGTTCAATGGTTTCACATTTCTGAGCCAACAGATTGCGCCCTCATTGCCATTTTGAAGGCTTGTATACTAGCTAAACTGCAACGGAGACGTTGGGCTTTCGTTTACCAGGTTGCAGGAACCCAGCTTAATGTATCCTAGTCAGCACATCATAATTCTCCCAGAGGTGTTTTTTTTTTATTTCAAGAGGCAACTGGACTTTCTTTGTTTTTCCTTGAAGATGTTCCACTTCTTATCCAAGAAGCTTCTTCAGTTCTGACTGAATGGTGAACGCTTCTTGGATGAGAAGCAAAACATCTTCAAACAAAAACAAAGGCAGTCCAATTGCCTCTTGGAAAAAAAAGCACCTTTGGGACAACCATGACCTGGATGCCTGAGAATCTACGTAGACACATCATAATTCAGCAAGCCAAATGCTTTACATAATGTACAAACTTAGTTAATGTCTGTCAATTCCTATGCAAAAATTACTGGCAGCCTGGGGTGCCCAAAACTTTATTAAAGTGCTTTTCAATATCCCAGTTTTCTCAACCTTGGCAACTTTAAGATGTGTTAAGAAGCCCTGATCTATACAAAGCCATTGGATGTCATTATCAGATAATGTGCTGCTGGGTGCTGTGCTGTCCCGCTCACTCTCATACACACACATAATGGTGGTTTAGTGGGTTTATTAATATTCCCCAGCACTTCCCTTCAGCAAAAATCCAGAACTGTCCCAATTAAGTCCACCCACAAGCAGACCAATGCTAGTCCACTGAGCAATGGCCAAAAGAGTCCACAAGGCACTTGAAAGGTTCCCAAACAATAAATAAACCCACCAGGCAAAATTAAATCCACAATACAAGAGGATTCATGAGGCAAGAAAAGTCCAGAGTTCCCAAGGCACGATCCAAAGTCAAGGCACAGTGCCAAACCAAGACAGAAATCATAACAACCAGGAAACACATAGCTAAGAAATGAACACGTTGTTCTCAGCATCATCTCCATCCGTCTGCTGTGCTAAATAGCCAGCTTCTGGTGCAGCCCATCAAGAGGGGCGAGGCTGCCTCCTTATGAGTAATCGGGCTGACCTTCTCTGTGCCTGCCTTTTCTCTGCCCTACGTGTTCTTGGATCAGGTGCAGGAGGCAGTTCCTCTTCCTCATCACTGACTGGCTGCGGCTGCATAATTTCCCCACCTGAAGCCTCAGGGCTGCCCTGCTGCAGCTGTGTTTGAGCCAAATCCCTCTCAGATGTCTGCTTGGAGCCATTGAGCAATTCCCCTCCTGACATGTCTGGGACTGGTTCATCTTCCTCTGAGCTGACATCTGGAGATGTATCAGGGGAAGTCATCACAGGTGCCAAGTGGATGATATCCAACTCTACTTCTCTTTTCCATCTTCTTAAAGCAGGTCAACCTTGGGTGGGCCCAGCACAGAGCAGACTGAAGTTGGGATGAAACATAAGTAGCTAGATCTGAATGTGGGGCAGTCCGAAGGTGTGCGTGATTTATTTATTTATTTATTTTATTTTATTTTTTCGGACTTATATGCCGCCCTTTCTCCACAAGGACTAGGGGCGGCTCACAGCAATAAACAACGAGTCCAAATTAAAATTCAAACAATTAAAAAAAAACTAAAATTCCCATTAAAACCCCATTCAGTCCAGGCCATGTTTTAAGGTCACGTCAGAAAGAGCGAAGGTCGGGGGCCACCCAGAGCTCCAAGGGGAGCTGATTCCAGAGGGTAGGTGTGCCCACAGAGAAGGCTCGCTCCCTAGGGGCCGTCAGCCGGCATTGCTTGGCCGACGGGACCCCAAGTAGGCCCTCTCTGTGTGAACGCACCAGGTGATGGGGAGCTGTTGCTGGCCGCAGGTGATCTGCCAAATACCCCGGGCCTAAGCCATGTAGGGCTTTATAGGTAATCACCAACACCTCACCCGGAGGGCAACTGGTAGCCAATGCAGGTCACGCAGGAGGGGTGTGACATGGGAGCTTCGGGACACTTCCATCACTACCTGCGTGGCCGCATTCTGCACCAGCTGAAGCCTCCGAGTGGTTTTCAAAGGCAGCCCCATGTAGAGAGTGTTGCAATAGTCGATCCCGGAGGTGACGAGTGCATGGGTGACCGTGCGTAATTTTTTACCTTTTAGCCTTTTGTCAGCGGTGCATGATTTACCATCTTCATAGAAAGAGTTTTCCTGGCTTTTCTAATCCATGTCTCCCAAAGGGGTTGCACTGATGATGTTACCTAGCTTGGTAATGAAACGTCTTCAAGAAAATCACCAAGCTCAGAGAACACCAGGGACTCCACAAATAGGTTTGTGGTAATGTGCATTATGCAGGCAAGAACAAACCCAGAAGCGCAATGGATCCAGAACCCAGCACTCAGAGTGTCTTTAGATGCTCCCGATTGGGAGCATGAGATATCTCTCCGTTGCTCCCAAACAAAATTCAAAGGGCTTCTTTCAACTACATGACTTGAATCCCGCCTGCCTAAAGAATATGATTTCCTCTTTTGCACCAACCAACAATTCCATTCACCCTCTGTCAAATGCTGCCTAGGAAGGAGGCATGGCCAGAAGTAATTGAGTAATAGTCACACTATACAGTGGTACCTTGATACTCACTTCCTTTGAAACTCATCAAATTTGGTACTCAGTGCATTTTGGCGTGAACATTTTGTTCCGGTAGTCAACACACAAGCTAGAACTTGTCGGTGTTGGCTGCCTTGTGACTCACTACATCATTCTTTAGGGGGGGAATTTGTTTGGTACTCATCATTTTTGGTACTCATCACACCCACCCACCCATCCAGAATCAATTAACAATTACTAAGGTACCACTGTATTGTCAACTCTCTCCTCTGAGAATATAGTCCTTGGCTGATTTTAAGAGAAACCCCTAAGCCTATAGTATTTGTTTAAGTTTTAAAAAAATTACACTTTTTATGAATTGCTATGATGGGTGCATTTGGTTTTATGTTTGCTTTTATAATTATTTGTTGTTTTATTGTTTTATCTGATGATGTTTTAATTAAAAGTTGCGGTTTATTGCTATTTTGTGTTGGGTTTTAAACCATCACAGGCTGCTGTGCCAGGTGTATGCGAGCTTAAATAGTTATTTTGATCATTTATTCCTGTTTTGTAAACTTTCCTATTTAGTTAGGAAGAGACTGGTCAGCCATTTGTCCAGAATGGGACAGGTTCTCCTGCTTGAGCAAAGGGTTGGACTAGATGACCTCCATGGTTCCTTCCAGACCTATGGCTCTAGGTTCTATCATTGAAATGTGTTTTTAAAGCTTTAAAGTTTTAAACTTAAGCTGAAAATTAAATATAGGTATAGAAGACATTTGAGTGCCGTTGTATGTCTTCTGGCTTGTTTATTGCATTATTAAACTTTACTAAATAAATAAATAACAAGTCCATAGGTATATGGCTGGCTCAGGAATTCTGGGAGTTGAAGTCATAAAAAGGCCCTAGTTCCCCATATCTGACCTAAAGGGAATCAACATAAAATTGGAAGAATTCCTTTTTGTTGTTGTTTTTTTCCCTTCGCTCCTTTAACAGAAGAACAAAAAATATTAATTTGTCAGTGGCCAAGATTGCTGGCTACCCAGAATGACACACTCTACATGATCCATGTATATTTCAGCATCATTATTATTTCATAAATGCCATTTGCACAAAAAAATGTATCCTCAAAATTTATGGAAGCCTAAAATAATAACTTAATTGCCTTTATATATTATGAAGGCACTAATGTTGTTTTGTCCTCAGTGCAACTCTTCTCTATTGTGGTGTTTATTTAAGGGAAGATTTGTTACTTCTGAATGAGTTGGAAAGTTATGGGCAGCATGGAATCATCACACGTGGCAAGCAGGCAGCTACTCAGACTACAGAACAGGTTCAGAGACAAGGTCTCCAGTCTGTGATTCTCAAAGGAGCATCATTCCTGCCGTAGAAAATATCCCAAAGGTGCTTTTTCAGGAGGCAAGTGGACTTCCTTGTTTTTCTTTTGAAGACATTTCGCTTCTCATCCAAGAAGCTTCTTCAGCTCTGACTGGATGATGGGGAAAGGAAGCTTCTTGGATGAAAAGCGAAATGTCTTCAAAAGAAAAAACAAGAAAGTCCAGTTGCCTCCTGAAAAAAGCACAATCATGACCTGGAGGACTGAGAATCTCTACAGAATCCTAGAAAATACTGTTTGTGGGACTCTTACATTTGCTCTGTCCTTACTCTGTCCTGCAAAATGAACGTAATGGTGTATTAGCTGAAGATAATTGCAAAGCATTAACTCTGCTACCCTCAGCATTGTAATTTTGATGCTTTTATATAAAGCACTGCCACCTTGGATGCTCTTTACACTTCTGTCCAAAGGAAGCTTTCAATATGATTTAGTATGTCGAAGAAAGCAGAAGAAGGAGAAAATGTGGAACGCACAATAAACTAAGCCAGTGTTTCTCAACCTTGGCAGCTTGAAGATGCTGGCTGGGGAATTCTGGGAGTTGAAGTCTACACATCTTCAAGCTGCCAAGGTTGAGAAACACTGAACGAAGCCAAGCAAAGAATGAAAAATTCTTTTTAGTGTCCAGAATAATTTGATACCCATCAGCAACTCCCAATTATTCCTGGATCATTTGTTCATGGTCATTGGTCAAGTTAAATAGAAGAGAGGGGGGAGGGAGGGAGAAGGAGAGGGGAGGGGAGAGTGGGAGAGGAAGAGAGAAAAAAAGAAAGATCAAGATAGAGCAATATAATATGATCGTTAGAATTGCTGAAGTCTTTGGTAAACACTGGAGATATGGGTTCATATCCCACTTCTGACACATCCCTTCTTTTAGAAGAGGTCAATAACCTATTCTCCAAAGCACCTGAAGGCAGGAGATGGAAACTAATCAAGGAGGGAACTAACCTAAAACTAAGGAGAAATTTAATGAAAGTGAGAACAATTAATCAGTGGAACAACTTGCCTCCAGAAGTTGTAGGTACTCCATCCCTGGAGGCTTTTAAGAAGAGAGTGGTCAGCCATTTGCCTGGAATTGTATAAGGTCTCCTGCTTGTGCAGGGGGCTAGACTAGACGACCTTCAAGGTCCCTTCCAACTCTGTTATTCTATTACTCTGTTAAAGACTACCCGATCATACCTGCGCTTGATTTCCTTTTACAGCAGCCTTGGCGGTTCTTCAAATCTCACCAGGCTCCAGGTTGACTCAGCCTTCCGTCCTTCTGAGGTCGGTAAAATGAGGACCCAGATTGTTGGGGGCAAGAGGCTGACTCTGAAAACTGTTTAGAGAGGACTGCAAAGCACTGTGAAGCAGTACATAAGTCTTAAATGCTATAGTCATAACATTTTCAACAATGCATCTGAAACAAAGATTTCTAACCTATCAGATTTGTATTCCTCCTGCTTTTTTCTTTGTTGTAAAAATGGGGTCATGTTGACCCATTCAACAGGGGATGATTGGGTTTCAGTGGGAAACCTAGTGATTTGGGGAGTCTTCTTCAGTCCCCATCCTGCCAGAGGTATGTGGAGTGTGCTAGATGGCCGCCCTGCTGCTCTGGGATGTACTCCCCCAGAAAGGATGTTTCACCCCCCTCTCACCTTGCATTTCTCAAGGCCCTGCTTGATTTGAGGGGCCCAACTTGGCCATTTGTGTCTGTTGTATTTTTAAGGTATTAAGCTCTTCTTTCTGTTCTTGTCTTGCTTTATTGCTTGCTGCCCAGAATCTATCTTTCTTATTTATTTATCAAATACAGAAATCACCCATCTCCTCAACTGATGAGTGGCCAAAAAATACTTTAAGACAATCAGTAAATTTATCAGCAAAGTCTAAAGGCTCATCCCCTGTCTGCATTATTTGCTTTAGCTCTCCAACTTCAACTTGAGAAGTTCAGGCTTCTAGGGACAAATACCTATGGAGAACTTTTCCCACTGCTCAATAATCTTTTGATCTGCCTTTCGTTTCCTTTTGACTTCCTGCTCATCTAGCTTTCAGAAAGGACCCAGTGAGCTTTCTGTTTCGCTTGCTGTTGATGGCACTCTTAAGATAGGGCTACTCATTTTGCACCTGTATGTTCCTTTTTCTCCCCTTGGTTGGACAACACAGTTGAGTTTTCTAAAGAAACCCTTCCTTTTTCCAACTGCATGGATTCATAGGCGTGCATAAGAGCACCAGCGTGCCTACTGTCCCTGTCCTAATGTTTCTTCTATTTGTACCTATTTTATGTATCCAATCCATGCTTATACTTACCAAATACGTTCTTGACAAATAAAAAATAAATAAAAAATAAATAAAATAGTGGTGGACCCTTGGACTTTGACTTCTCCTCCTTTGGTTGCCTCCCAATTTCAGTAATCTCATCTTGAAAAGAGCAGATCTCTCTGAAAGGGTGTTTAGAAGGATAGTCATCATCCCAAGGCCTTCACTTCATAACGACTATGCATTCTTGCTCTCCCACTCTCTCCTCCCTCTCCCTCCCCCTCTTTCTTCCTCCCCTTCTCTTTCCCTTCCTCTCCCTCCCCCCCTCTCTGTGTAGACTCTTATTATACTCCTGGTTATCATTTCACCAAATTCTGTTTTTCACGACTTCTTCAAATCATCTATGATGATGATGATGATACGTTTTCTTATTCTGACACAACAATTAACCAGTAGAACAGCTTGCCTCCAGAAGTTGTGGGTGCTTCATCACTGAAGGTTTTTAAGAAGATATTAGACAGCCCTTTGTCTGAAATGGTATAGATTCTCCTGCTTGAACTCAAAGACCTCCAGGATCCCTTCCAACTCTCTTATTCCGTTATTAAAAGTCAGTACATAAGAGCGCCAGAAGAACTTTGCTGTTCTTCTATCTTTCTTTATTCCTTTGAGTTATCCTGGATGCTGTGGCATTAATTCCCAAAGGGGGAAAAACTTCCTATCCTGAATTTGCAAAATACTTAATCTCGCACAAGTGCTTAATTCACCTGCCCACCTATTTTCTTACTACTGTGAGGCTTGGTGCTGAGATGTTTTGTCAGTGGGTCTCCCCATCTGCTGAACATCTTGGAATACTAAGCGGATGCAGGCTGGTTGTGAATCATGAGCACAGTGAGGCAAATGCAGTTTTAAACTACATCAACAGAAGTACAATTTCCAAATCATGGGAAGTAATCATTCCATTACAGCCTGCTTTGACCAAAGCCTACTTTAAATACTCTCTCAAATTCTGATCACCACATTTCAAGAAGGATCCAGAGTAAGTGCAGTGAGGAGTAGAAATTAGGTCCTGTGAAAAGAGAGGGAAGGAATCGAGTATATTTAGTTTAAGGCGAGTAGGGAAATGCTGCATATTAAGATGCTTCCAACTAAAATGGAACTGGAGGGCTTTTGGGTCGCTTACACAAGCATTTTGTGCCACAAGCACAAGGCTCATTGCTTAGGAGAAGTACTTCTAAGGAGGCATTCTAACTACTCCATACTAGGACCTTCTTTGGGCAAAAACAGTACAAAGCAAGATCTATTTATTTATTTTATGAGATGACTGTCTGTGCTGACTTCTAAGAGCCAGTAGCTGAGCTTTGTATAGTCCAGTGTTTCACAACCTCAGCAACTTTAAGATGGGTGGACTTCAACTCCCAGAATTCCCAGCTAGAGAGATGGCTGGGGAATTCTGGGAGTTGCGGTCCAACCATCTTAAAAGTTGCTGATATTGAGAAACACCGATAGAGTCTGTTGAACTTCGTTTTCCGATCCACACACCCTTCCTGCCAAGCTACAAAGCCAGTCATTTAGCTGTGTTACCTGAGATTTTGTCCTAGTATGTTGCAGACTTCATTCTGAAAGCCAGTTGTTCTACAAGTTGTTTTGCCTTTAGTAAGCAGGATGGAACCGAGGAGTCAAAGGAACAAAAAGTTAAAATACCTACTACTTTCTCAGGTGATAGGATAATGGAAAACCTCAAGCAACGTTACCTTTTTGTCAATGATTATCACTGTGTTGTCTTATCGTTGTTTTTTTCTCCTGTTAAAGATCCAAATGTGGACGTCATCTATATTTGCCCCTTAGAATTAAGTGAAGAATTGCTGCGCTACTACAATAAACTCCTGGGTCTGCAGCCAGCCGTTCGGTCTGGGAACCCCGAGGACATTGGTGACCTACAGGACAGGTTCAAAATCCTCACCCCTGAAGCCATCAACAGTTTTCCTGTGAGTTTGTATCTTCTAATTACTATAGCTGGGGGGAATGCCGTAAAATTAAATTGGAAATTTTATAACTTGCAACGCTCTGGTACCCATCAGTGAAATATTATTGCAAGTGTTAAGAGCTGCACAGATTAAGTGACTAGTTAAAAGAGTGTTAGAAATAAAAGCCCAGTTGAGTTTTTCAGGCTGAAAGCTGAGCTCAGCTAAGGCCTTCCCTGCTGATTTCTGCCCAATGCCTGGACCCTTTTAAGATGGTGAACTTCAGAGGTTGACCACATTATGGAAAGCAAATTGCACAATATACTGCTCACATATCCCGTGGCTGAAGTGTGCAGATAGTTCCTATTTTCTATTATATATCTATTTTATACAGATACACGCACACAATTATATATGTGTGGTGTGGGTGTGTGTATACTGTATGTGTATATGTATACGTACACTGTATATGTATGTATGCGTGTATATGTTGTGGTCCACCAGCAGCCTGCGGAGCTGGCAGCAGAGTCGGACAGCGATGAGGCTGGGGAGGACAACAGGCCAGTCCTGGAATCTGGGGAAGGCTCGGAGGAGGGCTCTGCGTCAGAGGCAGAGATGGGGTCAGGGCCATCTGGGAGCAATGTACGGACTCTGGAGCCTCCAGAGGCTGACAGCAGAGAGGCAAAGGAACAGGAGGAGCCTGTTCCTAGTGCACACGTGCGAAGAGCTGCCAGAAGGCAAGAGCAGATGAAGCAAAAGGAGTGCTCCTTACTCGGGAGTAAGGCCAAGAGATGATTGGCTTCTCCCATAAGGCTTGAAAGAGCAGCAACGAGCCGTTGGGTTCTTTGTAGAAAAGCGACGTTGATTCCAGTGCTCTTGAACTTTGTGGGGGTTTTGCCAAGAAAAGCCTTTGGCCGGTTGCCAAAGACATCAAAGGTTGGTGATAAGGCCATAGGACTGGTTATGACGAATTTGTTTTGGACTAAGCTGAGAATGAATTAACTCTCAGCTGTTTTAATAAAATAAGTTGTTCAGGACTGAATTGTGTTTGGTAATCACTACGTGGGCCTCGGTCACAACAGTGTGTGTGTGTGTGTGTGGATAAAAATATTCTATATTATATTTTCTATTATATATTGCCCTACCCTCAGGTACAAATAGTTGGATCTGATAGTAGGACAAGACGCAGTGGATGGAAGTTTGTTAAAGATCCAACCTGGAACCAAATTCAGAAATTTCCTGAATGAATCAGTGGAAAGGCTTGCCTCCAGAGGTTGTGGGTGCTCCAACACTGGAGAGTTTCAAAAATAGACCGGACAACCGTTTGTCTGGAAAAGAATAAGGTCTCCTGCTTGGGCAGGGGTTGGACTAGAAGACCTCCAAATCCCTTCCAGTCCTAGGATTCAATAAGACATTATTTATGTATTTAGCATATGAGGAGAACATGCCAGAAGAGAAGTAAACATATATACACAGTCCACACGTAATTATAGATAAACACTCTTTGGGTATATCGCAGTGGCCTCAAAACTGGATGCCCAGTTCAGCTGTCTAGACCCGTGATGGCGAACCTATGGCACGGGTGCCACAGGTGGCACGCAGAGCCATATCTGTGGGCACATGAGCATTGCCCTAACTCAGCTCCAGCATGCATGCATGTGCCAGCCAGCTGGTTTTTGGGCCTTCCCAGCCCACCGGAAGTCAGGAAACAGGCTGTTTCCGGCCTCCGGAGGTGGGTGGGGAAGGCCATTTTCGCCCTCCCCAGGCTCCAAGAAAGCCTCTGGAGCCTGGGGAGAGTGAAAAACGGGCCTACTAGGCCCACTGGTAACCTTTTTGCTGTTGTGTGCCAAAAGTAGGGGGAGTGGGTCACGTGTGCATGCGTGTGGGGGGGCATGGGAAGGAAGTGAATTATGGGTATGGGCACGCGCGTGCGTGACCCCCCCCCACTCCCCCTGCTTTTGGCACGCGACGGCAAAAAGGTTAGCCATCGCTGGTCTAGACCATCACCTCTGGCGTTGCTTCGTGCAGATCTTCTAGGGAACCAGAGAACGCACATTGTCGTGGCCAGTCTTGCACAATGTGTTTAATAGTTGCATATCAGCATCACAATCTCAACAAGGGGAATCTTTCCATCCCCATTGATACAGGGTAGAGGCACGTCTTCCACAGTGGTGGGTTTCAAATTTTTTTTCCACCAGTTCTATGGGTGTGGCTTGGTGGGCGTGGCATGGCTTGGTGGGCGTGGCTTGGTGGGCGTGGCAGGGGAAGGATACTGTAAAATCTCCATTCCCACCCCACTCCAGGGGAAGGTTACTGCAAAATCCCCATTTCCTCCTGATCAGCTGGGACTCGGGAGGCAGAGAATAGATGAGGGTGGGGCCAGTCAGAATTTTTACTACCGGTTCTCCGAACTGCTCATAATTTCTGCTACCGGTTCTCCAGAACTGGTCAGAACCTGCTGAAATCCACCTCTGGTCTTCCAGTACCACACTGTTCTGTCCCCGTCCCCCACACAAACCCACACAGACAGACGAGGGTTAAATGACTGGCACACACGGAGGTTTCGTTATCAAGGCTTGGCAGCCCTATGGGAACCGGCTGCCAAGTTCTTTACTAAACAAGGGGGGGGGTGTTCCTTCACCAGATAACAAACACATACACACCAGCTGGGAAAACACAGTCCAAATTCCAATCCTTGAAGCCGACTGAGGCTTGGCACCAAGAAACTAACAAGAATGAAACTTTGTCCGTCACAGAATCCAAACTGCCACCCCACTCCTTTATATAGCCTGTGGGCTGTGGTCCAGTGACTCAGCTAATCCCTGGCACGCCTCCTCATTTGCTGGGATCTTTTAGCACGCCGACGCTGACATGGGTCCAGCCACAGCCTGTCTCCCTCATCACTTTCCGACTGTTCGGAGACACCTGGCTCCTAGCTAATCTCCTCTCCTTCGGCCGGCAGCTGAGGAATTGCCAGAGAGGAGGGGCCGGGGGAGGGAGGCCTGGCTGGCTCCTCTCCTTCATGTTCGGAGCCTTCTTCCTCCAATGCGATGGGCTTGGGGGTCGGAGCCACAACACACACCTAATTCTGTTCAATTTTGGCCAGACAGAGCGAGGCAGGTCAAAACTAGGTGGTTTGGCAGAGGTTTCACTAATGGTCAGGCCACAAAGAGGCACCCTGGACCCTTCCTCTCTGCAGGCGTTGTCAGGGTTTAAACTGGGTAGGTGAATAGCTCTTTTCCATGCTGGCCTATGGGATTTCAGCCTTGTGATGGACTATCTACAGCATGGGTGTCAAACTCGCCGGGTCACGTTGCCATCACGTGACGTTTTGCAATGTTTTTCCCCTTCGTGGAGCTGGCGTGGGTATGGCCTGTGTGTGACGCATCCAGCCTGCGGGCCGCCAGTTTGACACCCCTGGCCTACAGTATAAGACCTGTAAAAACAACGTAAGTTCAGAATTTTTTCTGTGTTTTATGCTCCTTTACCCTCTCTCATTTTTATTATTGTAGCAAAATCCAATTTATGACTTTCCACTCCGTGCCCTTGAATTACTTTCTGTTTTTAAGTGAGGGGTGCTGGATTAGTTGTAGTTTTGAACCCTCTAGACAGATTTGATTCCCCAGCCTGTCACTCCCCATCTCACAGGGTGGTTGTTGTGGGAAGAATAGAAGGAAGGAGTATTAGACACGTTTGCTCCCTTGGGCTATTTATAAAAATCAGTAAAGTGAGATAAAAAAAATAAAAATAAAAAATAATATATCCACTCTTAAAGGAAGGGTTCTCTGGTCCCCTAGATTTTTTTGATCCCACTGCAATGCAATAAATGTGGTCCTAGGCAAATCCCATAAACTCGGTTGACGTTGGTGATCTTGCCTGTATCCCAAGGGTTGCTTATTCATTTCTGTGCCTGAAATATAAATCCTTTTCCCTGCAAGAAGATTTCTGGGTCATTATTAGAACTATAAAATTATGATGCCGTTCTCTACAAGAACTCTGTTTGTGTTGTAGTATCACAACAGGCATATCTGCCAGCTCTTAAATTTTGTGCTGTTACAAGCTTGTTTGTATAGTTTAGCCGATTCATTGTTTTTATACAGACATTGTTAAATACATGGCTTGTTGCCACCTTCCAGAAGCTGTGATACAAGCCTCTTTTTGGCCAGACGAAAGAGGAAAATTGTGGGTCAGAACATCTGGATTGCTGAATACAGTTTATTAGCTTTGTGTTGCCCATTTGTGTTGTGTGTTATATAAGTAGTAAGTTTGTTACTGACTGTTAGAAATGAAAATAAACATAGGCCAGGATGCACGTGTGCTCAGGGCATAAAGAGTGCATTTTCAGGAACTTGGATGAGCAGACAATGAATTCTTTATCAAAGAAAGCTAAACCCTGGTATTAAAGTTAGAACTGCAAATGTGATGAGAAACGGGCATTAATAGCAGGGGTGAAATGTAAAATTTG
The DNA here is from genome assembly GCA_012654045.1 of Ptyas mucosa. NCBI lineage: Eukaryota > Metazoa > Chordata > Lepidosauria > Squamata > Colubridae > Ptyas > Ptyas mucosa. The sequence goes on from WNWU01000044.1 coordinate 8,984,444, forward strand.
TTACTACCGGTTCTGTGGGCGTGGCTTGGGGGGGATAATGTGACTGGGTGGGTGTGGCCAACTTTTTTTTTTTAACTTTTCAAAGCATTTTTTTTACCACCACTTTGGCCGAAGAGATTGCAGAAAAAAATGCTTTGCAAAGCCTCTGACGATCCCAGCTGAGCCGCGCAATCATCAGAGGCTTTTTTTTTATTTTTAAAAGCATTTTTTTGTCAGAAGAGGTTGTAGAAAAAATACTTTTAAGTCAAAAAAAAAGCCTCTGATGATCCTGCGGCTCAGCTGGGCATTGGGGGGGGGGGGGCAGGGATTTTTGCTACCAGTTCTCCGAACCACCTGCTGCCATTGCGACCGGATCGGGTGATCCAGTCCGAACCGAGAGCATTTCACCCCGATTAATAGTCATGTACAGTTAGTCCTCGACTTACAACAGTTCATTTAGTGACCATTCAAAGTTACGACGGCAGTGCAAAAAGTGACTTATGACCATTTTTTACACTTTTGATTGCTGTAGCATCTCCTTGCTCACATGATCAGAATTCATATGCTTGGCAACGGACTCACATGTATGACGGCCACAGTGTCCCCGGGTCATGTGATCCCCACTTGGGTGAACTTCTGACAAGCAAAGTCAATGGAGAAGCCAGATTCACTTAACAATCACGTTGCTAACTTAACATCTGCAATGATTCACTTAACAACTGTGACAAGAAAGGTCATAAAATGTGGCAAAACTCATTTAACAAATGTCTCACTTAGCAACATTATGGTCCTAAGTCGAGGATGTAAACATACCTAAGTCGAGGTATGTAAACATAACATCAGAGCTCGGTCAGTATAAAATGCAACATGAGAGAATTGCAAACAAAATAAGCTCAGATAAGCTCAGATTTCTTGGAGGACATCTCTGGGTCTGTATTCATTCATTCATTTATTTATGATTTATTTGTTAAATTTATTTGCTACCTTTCTCGCTGTGGGGCTGCTTTAGGCGGCTTACATAGACAGAGGAGGGCCTGAGCTTCCTTGGTCATTCTCTGGCACTCTTTGGGGACTTTCAGAAGTAGGAGGATGAAATGACATAAGAGGGTGTCTATATCTTTGAAAAAGCATCAGGGCTCTGGAGTTTTATATCCCATGCAGATTTTAGCATATGATGGTGTTAAGTTTTTTCTAATCTATCACTATAATTAAAGGGGGCAGATTTATAGTGGCTTTACATGCAATGCAATTCAATACAATACAATACAGCAAGACAATACAATACAAGTATCTAGAAGAATGTGCTCTAAATTTTATCAGTTGGTTAGGTGCACAGCCGGTCTTATTGTTTATGCTGTTGCCAGATCCCTGCACAGGTTTATGCTTTTATCCATTTCTACGTATTTTTCGTTTATTCCTCCCCTATTTTAGGCACGCTTTATAGCAGGCCATTTTACAGATTATAAAGACAAAATAGGCTTGCTACTGAGAGTATCATTAAGAGAGAGTTTCAGGCAATCACAGATCCCAGATGAATATTCCGGCACAATTTATGTTTGCGAACAACCAGTTTTCTGATATACAGTCTATATGTTGTGGAGATGCACCAAAAATAGAATTTGTGACACATTCCAAACTTTTGTCTTCTAATCTTTTAAACAAACCTTTTTGACCTGAATGACTGTTACAGGAGGGGTTTGTAACTAATGAAACTGTTTATCCTCTGGAAAAGAATACGGCACGTAAAAGGTGTTTTGTAAATGAAATCATTTGCTGAAAGAGCCGTTTAAAATACTGATCTTGGTGGGCTGAAATACAAACTCAAGACAGCTTGGTGTGCATTCTTCATTTTTATTTTTATTTTTTTTTTGGTATTGATTTTTTCCCCCTGACGTGGTAGAATCAAATGGTGCCAGAAGTGTTGAGATGAATCACTGTTATCCAAGGGCTGCAAGCTTCTCTTCCGAGTGACAGAAGGAGAATTCCGCATGGATCAAATAAATACAGATGTGTAGTAATTAGTTTTATTCCCAGCGAGCCCATTTCCGACACACTAAAGATGTGAGTGATTATGGAACCTCACCCCAACAGCTTTTATCAATTTAAACTGCTACGCTACAGGATAGGTCATAACCCAGCCTGCTATTAATAATGTATTTATTGCACTCAACATTATAAATTAGCTCGGTGGAAGGAAGAGAAAGCGCACTTCTTAACGAGACTAATGTCTTCCTCCTCCAGAACCGCCCCATGTCCCTGGCCTCCTTCTTGAAATACAGCCCTAAGACCCTTAAAAGGGTCAGAAACCTGGTCCAAGGCAAGGAAACCTATATCGTGGGAGGCCTTCTGAACCAAGATGACCTGGAAGTGGCCGATGTGCTAGACTTGCCCATTCTCGGTTCTGATCCAGAAGTGGCTCATCTTTACAGCACCAAGTCCGGAAACAAAAGAGTCTTTGATGCTGCTGGTGTTCCAGTGCCTCCCGGACAGTATGACATCTATAGTAGGCAGCAGGTAAGACTGGCCATGGATTAGGCAGGTCAGGAAATCTGAGCTGAGATTATTTGCCATTTCTTTTCCTTCCATTCTTACTTGGATAGAGCTCAACTTCTGCTGCCAAAGTACCAGAGGACTGAGGTCCGTAATTGACTCAGCCCCGGAACTCAGTTCCTGAATGGTCAGTAAGGGAGTGTTATGGTATATGGCAATGACCTTGGGAGAGAGACAGGAGTAGAGATGCTGCCTAGGGGAGGGGTCGGCAACCTTAAACACTCAAAGAGCCACAAAGGTTCTAACTGAAAGCCCCTGTTCAAGCCTGGAGCTGATCGGAAGTCTGGTTCCCCCACCACAGAGTCTCCTCCTCGCGAGCTGTCATTTTTTCCTCTACGGGTCCTAGCCAAAAGCCCTCTCAATTGTGGAGCTGACCGGCAACAGGGAGCCGCAGCAGAGAGATGAAAGAGCCACATGTGGCTCCAGAGCTGCGGGTTGCTGACCCCTGGCCTAGGGGAACAATCAGATAAGAGAAGATATAGCCCTCGGCTGTATAATGGGCAGAGAAAGGGGTTCAGAAAGGATCCTCCCTAGTTTTGGGGCTGTCAAGGAGAAGATTTGTACTTTCAGACTTGTGCAATTGTGCAAGATCCAATCGGGGTCGGTCACTGGGACCAGAGGTTTAGTCTTCCAAACTGTCAGACTCATGCTGGAGCCCACCCTCAGGGAATGAATGTGACCCAGATTGGATCCTGCAACATTATCCAGGGACACCTAGATTTGCCTTCATTCATTCCCCAATTCTGTTAATGTAGCCTTACAATAAAGTAGAATTAGTTTATCTGGCCGTGTTTCCTCTCTAGTCTGCTCGGGAGGGCTGTCTTCAGTCTTGAAAGTCGGAAAGTACAATCCTTCCACTGTCTCTTTTACAGCCCAAGAAGTTAGGGAGGGTCCCTTCTGACCCTCTTTCTCCACCCATTGTGCAGCTGCAGGCTATGCCTTCACTTGTCTGACTGTTCCTGAGGCAGCATCTCCCCTCACCCCGGTCTCCCAAGGTCATCCCCACATACCATTACAGGAAGCTATGGGTTCCTTTGCCAGAGGGTTGAAGTGCAAACCTTTGTTCAACCATATTTTTTTATTCAAGGGATTGGTGTAATGCCCAGGTGCTCTTTCCTTGATTTCCTTGATTCCTTGATTTGGGCAACAGTGCAGAAAACCAACCTCAAGCAACTTTCCACTAAGAGAGCCTACTTGGTTCCACACAAGGTACAGAGATAATCTCTGAAAATAAAAATGCCAGCAGCCTGCAGCCTGGATATAGTTTGCCTCCTTCTGATGATGGGCACTTTTGATTTGCTGCATTCATCATTGCCATGGTTTTATGAGAGGGCCAACAAAGTCTTCTTCAAGCTCCATCTGAGCGCCCCATTTTGAGACCTTATAACAGTGCTTCTCAACATTGGCAGCTTTAAAATGAGTGGGCTTCAATTCCCAGAATTCCGCAGGCAGCCATGCTAGCTGCAGATTTCTGGGAGTTGAAGTCCATCCATCTTTAAAGTTCTCACAGTTTGCTTGGAAGTAAGTTCAGTTAATGTATATTTTTCTCCAAGTAACTGCAATAACAATTGCTAATTGTTAATAAGGAATAAGCTTAATAAGGATCTCAACAATAATCCACAATACATTTTTTTCATAATAAAGTTCCCAAACAGTGGACTTGAATTATCCTGCAAATGTATCTGTATACAGGAACTCATTTACATAATTATTGAAGCAATGTGATAATTTTACAGCTACCTAAATTGTTAAGGTTTTTTGTCCCTCAATATACTTCTCAGTTTTATAGGGGACCATTTGAGACTGTGAAGACCAATCTAGGACCGCAGCTTATTCTTCATAGAGAGTGTATGTTTTGAATTAGATTCTGGAGGAGGAAATGGAAGGCATTTCCAGTTCTAAATAGATCCAATTTTAGGAACGATATGTACTATCTTATACATGGAGATGGAATGGAGTGCTGTGGAATAAAGGTTTTGTCAATGAAATCAAAACTAAAAATAGTTCATGTACCTGTCAGCCCTGCCTTAACTTGAACCTTTAAGTACAATCCTTGACTTCATTTGTTGAGAAAGTTATAGTTTACTAAAGGTCAAGTGGATTAAAGGTAAAGGTAAAGGTTCCCCTCGCACATATGTGCTAGTCGTTCCTGACTCTAGGGGGTGGTGCTCATCTCCGTTTCAAAGCCGAAGAGCCAGTGCTGTCCGAAGAGGTCTCTGTGGTCATGTGGCCAGCATGACTCAACACCAAAGGCGCATGGAACGCTGTTACCTCCCTACCAAAGGTGGTCCCTATGTTTCCACTTGCATTTTTACATGCCTTCGAACTGCCAGGTTGGCAGAAGCTGGGACAAGTAACGGGAGCTCACCCGCTTACATGGCACTTGGGATTCGAACCATTGAACTGCCGACCTTTCATTTGACAAGCTCATCGTCTTAGCCACTGAGCCACCATGTAAGGAAAGCCAGAACTGAGGTTCACGTGGCAAATCCTTCACTTTTTCCCTCTCAGACACTTCCCCTTGCTGGTTCTCCCCCCCACACATCGCCAATCAGTTTTAAAAGACACGGTTTTGAAACAGTCACTGGTGCAGCTGCATTCTTCTCCCAGAGAAATGACCTTGAGAACTCATCTCGGAGAGGCATGCTCCTTTCCGTCAGTTTCATTTTCCCCCAAGCATTCCCCTTTCCTTCCACCCTCCCCCCGGTCCATGGCAGACTGGCATTGAACAATTGCAAAGTGCAGGCATGAAGTGGAAGTTCTGATGGTACCCTTTTGACCATGTAAAAATTAAGAGCCTTCTACAGCATTAGACAGAATTGCTAAAGAATTACAAGCAAGCAAGATATCAATGTAGTGTTGTGAATGGTCTCTGAGCATGGTGGATTTTTTTGCAAATGTTTCATTACCAAACTAGGTAACATCATCAGTGCTGCAAGAAAACTACCAAGCTTCAGAGAGCACAAAGGACCCCCCCCCCACAATTCAACCCTGAGCTATACATGTTCTTTTCTATCGCTTATAAGTGTAGCGTGTCATCAAATGACTCATTGCAGTTGAATCATGTAGAACCTATGTTGTCCTATGTAGTCCTTGCTCCGCACTCAGCCCATCCGTGTTCTAGGTACATTTCCAGCTTCTACTGATGTCATGAAAAAACATTGGCTCCCAGAATTACAGCAGTTACGCATGGAAAAAGATGGATGTCTGGAGGACAAAAGATTTGGGGTATACAGCTCTATGCCTATTGCTTCCATTGGGGCCAGATCCTATCTGTGGGAGCCAAACTGGATTCTCTCCTGCAGACATTCAGGCTGAATGTACAGGTGCTTGCTGGGAAGCCTGCATCATTAGAACATCATTGGGCACTTCTCCAGGGTGAGCTTTCAAGAACGAAAACACCTGAATGGGTCTCCTTCCTGCCTCAGAACATTGCTTTTTAATGTGCGGTTCTTACTAGTTTTCAAGGATTGAAGCATTCTGGAGCACCAGTAGCAATTATGAACAATTAGGTTAATACTTATTTATATCATTCACTTTTCCAGTTTTCAATGAATGATGTTTTTAGAAAAAGTCCTCTACCTGCTTGTGTTCTAGGAAACCTGAAGATGTTAGAGGTTGATGCAATTGTCTGAAAAAAGTCTCAAAAAGCCAATCCTTGGCTGTATTGGAAGGCTTCCAGGGCTGTGTGGCTTTTTACCTGTCCTTGCTTTATAATGAGTGGGCATCTCCCATACTTTAGAAGACTGCTGTTTACTCAGAAAATAGCTACACTGGCACAGGGGTAAAATGCTCCTGATTTGGACCGGATCGCTCGATCCGGTAGTGATGGTGGCGGGTGGTTCGGAGAACCAGTAGCAAAAATCCCTGCCCCCCCCAAATGCCCAGCTGAGTTGTGCGATCATCAGAGCCTTTTTTTTAAATTTTTAAAAGCATTTTTTTCCGGCCAAAAAAATGCTTTTAAAAGTAAAAAAAAAACTTCTAATAATCACGTGGCTCTGACAATCCCAGCTGAGTTGCCTGATCGTCAGAGGCTTTTTTTTCTTTTAAAAGCAAATTAAATCCTTTTAAAAGAAAACAAAAGCCTCCAACTCAGCTGGGATCGTCAGAGCCTTTTAAAAGCATTTGTTTTACAACCTCTTCGGCCGAAGAGGTTGTAGAAAAAATGCTTTTAATTTTTTTTTAAAGTTGGCCAGGCCCACCCAGTCACATTAACACCCCACACACACACCAAGCCACACCCACAGAACCGGTAGTAACAAATTTTACATTTCACCACTGTACTGGCAGCTGATTGTTTTATGAGGTCAGATATCGTCAGCTGATCTATGAGTTTCCAGGGTATTATAATGAGCATAGGCATTTTTGCAGGTTTAAGGACTATAAACTCACCTATCAACCATTCCGAGACCTCCCCAAGAAGACAACTCTTTGATTTGTAAGGATGTTAGCAAAAGAATGAGTATTTTCAGGGAAGCAGAAAATCTTCCTTCCTTCCTTCCTTCCTTCCTTCCTTCCTTCCTTCCTTCCTT
>WNWU01000044.1:8991514-9095836 GCA_012654045.1 Ptyas mucosa
CTTCCTTCCTTCCTTCCTTCCTTCCTTCCTTCCTTCCTTCCTTCCTTCCTCCCTCCCTCCCTCCCTCCCTCCCTCCCTCGCACTCACTCACTCACTGAAATCAATAAATAAACATTGCCAAAATTCAGCCATTTTGCTTGAAAATCTAGTGTCCCAGTCTGAGGGTGCTAAGTGTGAAGTTGGGGGCCACAGGCCGTGAGCCTCTCATTAGATAAAAAGTAGATAATGCAGGCAGGTCAACTTATACCCTGAACTATTAATCATAGTTATATAAAAAATAATATACTACAGTGTGATGTGCCCAACATGTTGACCACAACATTATTGTCATTGGTTTGAACTGTACCCTGAAATTCTACTTTTACGTCTATTTGTCTCATGTTATTTTTTATTTATTTATTTATTTATATGTCGCCCTTCTCCGGAGACTCAGGGCGGCTTACAGTGCGTTAAGCAATAGCTTTCATACTTTTGTATATTTATACAAAGTCAGCTTATTGCCCCCACAATCTGGGTCCTCATTTTCATTTCCTGCTGTAAGCTCCTTATGAAATACTGGCGGGAGGCATTAAATAATCAAAGGAAGGTGGCAATAATTTAAGGCACAGTTCAATTTTCACTTAAAGATAGCTCATAATTCTTTCCATTGGTGCAATCTTTACAATTCTACTGATCCATTTCATTTCTTTAGGGGTCGTCAAGAGAAAACCCATGTATTGGACTTTCAGAAGGAGCAAATAATGAGACCCGGAGCAAATAAATAATAATTCTATGTGGATTGTTCAAATAATAAAAGATTCCTTAAATTCCGGTTTATGAGTCACTGTAACAAATTCCTTTCCTCCCAAGTCAATCTCTTTCAAAAGTTTATACTTTCCATCTCCTTAACAAGGAGTATTTTTCTATCTACTGTAGTAAAAAAAATGGATAGCGGTATATTTCAAATAGTCTATATTATTTCACTATTTGAAATTACTGTTTGAAAAGGCTCAAGGTTGACTCAGCCTTCTATCCTTTCTAAGGTAGGTAAAATGAGGACCCAGATTGTGGGGGCAATAAACTGACTTTGTATAAATATATAAAAGTATGAAGGCTATTGCTTAGCGCATTGTAAGCCGCCCTGAGTCTCCGGAGAAGGGCGGCATATAAATCAAATTAAAAAAAAAAAAGTACTGTTTCAATATTTGAAATAATACATTTCAAATGGTTTTTTATAATATGTCACCATATTATAAAAAAAAGATGTGGAGACTCTAGAAAGAGTGCAGAAAAGAGCAGCAAAGATGACTAGGGGGCTGGAGGCTAAAACGTATGAGGAACGGCTGCAGGAATTGGGTATGACCAGTCTAGAGAAAAGAAGAATTAGGGGTGACAGGATAGTTGTGTTCCAATATTTGAGGGGCTGCCACAAAGAAGAGGGTGTCAAATTATTCTCCAAAGCATTAGAATCCAAGACAAGAAAAAACGGATGGAAACTAGTCAAGGAGAGAAGCAACCTAGAATTAAGGAGAAATTTCTTAACCGTGAGAACAAGTGGAACAGCTTGCCTTTAGAAGTGAGTGCTTCATCACTGGAGGCTTTTAAGAAGAGACTAGACAGCCACTTGTCTGGAATAGTATAAGGTCTCCTGCTTAAGCAGGGGGTTAGACTAGAAGACCTCCAAGGTCCCTCCGAACTCTGTTATTCTGTTCTGTTCGTAATCATACAGTACCTAGTGCTCTTATGTTCCTTCTCTCTTGGTTTTATCTCTGTGTTGTGCAGAACATCTGGACCAAGGTTTGGTACATGAATTACAGAACAAGAAGGACTAAAATCAAAAATAAAGTCTTCACATTTTTCTCCTGCAGATGATCGAGGCCCTCAGTCAGCTGATTATAGACAACCTGGAAGTGCAACGTTGGGTGTTCAAGGTGGATAATGAATTTGCGGGAAATGGGACTGCATTTTGTGACATCGCTAAACATCTCAAATGCTACGCTTGGATTATAAAGGAGCATCATCGATACGGACCAGAGATGTGGAATAAGAGATGGGCTCATGTAAGTCACTTTGGATTGCCTAAATTTTGAGCAGGTGATCTCAGAAAGCAAAGCGTAGAAGGGAAAGTCCAGGTGATTCTTCTCCTTCCAGGCTGTCAGTTCTGGATCAGTCACCATTAGAACCTCTTCTAATTGTAGCAGATATTAGTTTGATAAATATAATAATTTATCAGGAATTCAGTGGTAGCTATTTTCAAACAGTGCTTTGATTAAGGAGAAAACGGGTTGACAGGTTGACCTCATGTTCTGTCATCTTAACCAATATTAATAATATATAAACCATAGTGACATAATATTTTGGGGAATAAGAATTCATGCTTGTATACTGAAGTTCTTGCAAGCGTCTACATTAATAAATTCGTTAGTCTATATAGACTATGCCGTATTTTTAAATCTTTGGGCAGAAAAGAAAAAAAAACTTCATGGAAATACAACAGAACTTTATGCAATGTATTAAAACAATGCACTGTTTACTCCCTGAATACTTACTTGAACTTCTGTGTCTTAGCAGAAGTATCTTCTTATTTACCCATCATGCATTTTATCCCAGTCATGAATCCCAGTGCTCAACTCCTACTGCATCCAAGATGCTTTTTCCAAAAGGCAGCTGCACTTTCTTGGGGTTTTTTCCTTCGAAAATGTTTCGCTTCTCATCCAAGAAGCTGGCTCGGTTCCAACCGAAGACAACCATGACTCGGATGATTGAGAATCTCCATAGGCAACTCCTGGTGTATTTCATCCTTCTTTTCCTCTAGTCTAGAGGCAGTCCTCAGGTTACGACCCTCAGTTTGGGACCAGAATTTCCATCACTAAGTGAAGCAGTTGCTAAACAAAACATCATATGATCGCCACAGTTCCAGCAGTCCCCGTTGCAGTTGTTAGGCCAGGATCTTGTGCTTCTCTGTCCTGCACAAACTGCCTCTGCTTCTACTCCTCCCTCCACACCTATTCTCCTCCTCCCTCCAGCTCGCGTTGGAAGCTCTTGACCCTTTGCGATGCCTTGCAGGAGGAAAGCTGGCTAAGCAAGCCGACGAACCACTGGGCTCCCCTCCCTCCCTCTCTGAAGCCCACAGACAAGCTTCTAAGACGAGCTAAAGAGAGGCCACTGTGCCTGCAGGAAGCCTTTATCCCTCTGCACCCTTCAATTCTGCCACCACCACAAACTTTGATTCTCACACGGCTGCCACCTTCACCCACGCCACTGCTCTCCAGTCCCCCCCACCGTGCTGTCCACGGTCTGTGGGCTATCGCTCCTCGTGCCAGTAATGGAAGATGAGGGTCTTTCACCCACACCATCACCCCGCCTCCTTCCCTGGCTCCACCCCACTGCCTCTCCCCTGGCTGGGCCTGGCAAGCTCCCTGAGGCAGATGAAGCTCCAGCCCTCTGAAATGCTCGCCAGACGTATCTCGGGTTGCACCCTCAGCCAGCATTTCGATCCTGGGCTAGTAGCGGGACAAAGAAGACAACGAAGGTGATATCTGGTGGCAGTTGGGGCAATGGGCAGGTGGCGAAGTGCAGGCTGGACAAAAAATGGGCAGATGGCAGGGAGATAAGAGCCTTGGATAGTACAGTGGTCTAAAGCACCCTGTTATTAACATCAGCTGCCTGAAATTATTGCAGGTTCGAATCTCACCAAGGCTCAAGGTTGACTCAGCCTTCCATCCTTTCTAAGGTAGGTAAATTGAGGACCCAGTTTGTGGGGGCAATAAGCTGACTTTGTATAAAATATACAAAAGTATGAAGGCTATTGCTTAATGCATTGTAAGCCGCCCTGAGTCTCCAGAGAAGGGCGGCATATAAATCAAATTTTTTAAAAAAAATTAAAAAAAAGATAGGTAGGCGTGGAGGGTTAAAACAGGCAGGAGAACATGACGGGGGAGGCTGTGATCAGTTAATCAATTCAGATTGGTCACCAAATGCCCAAATTTTGATCACGTGACTGCAGGCTTCTTCCACAGCCAGAACTTTGAGAGCTGGTTGTAACTACCGTTTGTTCAGCACCTTCTTAACTTCAAACAGTCACTGAACCAATGGTTGTAACCCGAAGACTTCCTCTATTGTTATTGCTCTACTCTGAAGGTCTTGGTAGTTTCATTTGCTTACTTATTGCCTCTTGTGCAGGCCATGATTTTGGCCATTCTGAACTTCCAGAAACTAATCAGAGGTTGAGTACAGCCCACCCCAGACCCTCTTTTATGTCCCAGGTATTAGCCCGAATTGAACCAAAGGAATCCGACAGAAGAGCATAATTAAATTGGGGTCATTCTAATGTATTTTTTAGTGCAGTGCATGAGAGTGCTAAAAACAATCAGCCACAAATTGGAAAAACAAACAAACAAACAAACCATATCATAAAACTGTTATGGAATGGAAATGAATGGCGGAAAAATAAATTGCAGAAAATGAATTGCACTGCTTGGATCCGTTGGTCTCTAAGTTGATGTTCTTGGTGGATCTCTGTGAACTGACAATGGAAACAACACATCCAGGTGCAGAATTAAAGTGAGATTTGGCAAGCTGAGCTTCCAAACTCATAAAATACTGGGTGATGCTGCCCACATTTTCCTAATGTCTTTTTTTCTGCTGTTGGGATGTTGAGGTTGAAAAATTCAAAATTTAGCACATAAAATAGTCCGGGAAAGTAATGGGGGGAAAAAAATCTGCAAGTAAATTTCCAACCAGAGGATTCGCAGATTTCAAGAGTTTAAGCCACTAGGGCTGTGATGTCAATAATAATAATGTGCTGAAATTAATAAAGCTGGAACTTTATGTATCTATCCTTGCAATAAATACATAGAAAACAGCAAACCAATCTCAAAGACAACTATAGAAATAAAATAACTGCATCAACAAAGTTAAGGTACATTTTTCTTCTTTTAATTAATTATTAATTAATAATTTCTTCTTCTTCTTGTATTCTTCCAATACAAGTTGGAAAATGTTAATAAGATAGTCCTCACTTAGCCACCATAATAATGTGATCATTAAGCAAGATACCATGTCACTGTGATGGTCTTTCAACCTCACTTCCACTGGGGTCATTAAGAAAATCACCCATATTTGTTAAATGAGACATTATCAACTTGCTATGGAGTAGTATACAGGTAGTCCTCAACTTGCGACCACAATTGAGCCCAAAATTTCTGCTGCTAAGTGAGACATTTGCTAAGTGCGTTTTGCTCCATTTTACAACTTTTCTTGTCATAATTAAGTGAATCATTGTAGTTCTTAAGTTAATAACATGGCTGTTAAGTGAATCTGGCTTCCCCATTGAGTTTGCTTGTCGGAAAGTCGCAAAAGGTGATCACATGACCCCAGGACGCTGCGATTGTCACAAAAATGAGTCGGTAAGTATCTGAATTTTGATCACATGACCATGGGGATGCTGCAACGATCATTAAGGATCAAAACTGGTCATAAGTCACTTTTTCAGTGCCGTTGTAACTTTAAACAATCAGTGAATTAACTGTTATAAGTCGAGGACTACCTGTATAAGTCCAAGTGCTATTGCTAGGAGGAGGTCAATTTAGGATAAATGTCTTGAACAGCAAGTTTCTCATAAAAGTTAAATTGCAGATTGAAAATTGCTCAGATAGATTCTGGGTGTTTATTCTAGATACCGCTAAAGAGTTCTAGCCATTCCACTGGAAAGGAAAACTAGCAAAAACGTAGAAGATAGAGACTAGGGCAGTGATGGCTAACCTTTTTGCCATCGCGTGCCAAAATCGGGGGGGAGCGTGGGGGGTCGCAGGTTCGTGTGCCCACATCCATAATTCAATGTGCCCCGCCCTCCCGCGCATGCGCACATGACTCCCCCCCACACTTCCCCCTGCTTTTGGCATGCAATGGCCCGGTGGGCCCGTTTTCCCCCCTCCCCAGGCTCCAGAGGCTTTCTAGGAGCCTGGGGAGGGCAACAACAGCCTTCCCCATCCCCCCTGGAGGCCGGAAACAGCCAGTTTCCCAACTTCTGGTGGGACCGGAAGACCTGAAAATCAGTTGGCTGATGCACGCTGGAGCTGAGCTAGGGCAACTCGCGTGCCCACCAATATGGCTCCGCGTGCCACCTGTGGCACCCGTGCCATAGGTTCGCCATCACGGGACTAGGGTGAAAGATTTGCAGGAGGAGAAAAAGTTTGAATAAAAGTATGATAGTCTTAGAATATAGAATTGGAACTAGGAATTTAATAAGTATTTTTCATTAAAGCGTAAAGCTCAATATTATATATTCTGTTGATGACAAAAACATATATGTAGAATGGTGTGTGCGTTTCGCAGGTGGAGGAATTTTGTTTGTCTTTGTATTGTCTTTATATTTTTGTTTACATCTTAATAATAAAAAAATATATTAAAAAAAAGAGTTCTAGCCATTCCTAATTCCTGAAACTGTATAGTAAGTCCCTGAGCACTTCATCTGTATTGGAAGAGCCCAGGGGTGGGTTCCACTTACTGGTTCGCTCTTGTGAACATGCATGCGCTTCACACGCATGCATTGCTTCTGCACATGCGCAGAACCTTCTGCGCATGCGCAGACCATCTGTGATGACATCCGGGCGGGTGGGCAGAGCCTCCCGCTGCCGCCACTACCAGTTCGTGTGAACCGGTGCGAACCTGTAGGAACCCACTACTGGAAGGGCCAATGAGTAATTTGTAGGTGATAGTCAATCAGGTGGCACCCCACCATCACTAGGCTAGAGAATTGTTCTTACCCACCTCCTCAAAAACGACAAACCCTCTGAAGTTAAATCAATTATTCCTTTATTAAGAGCACCAGCAGCCTCGGCAAAAAGTTTCTCTCTCACCGCAGGCTAACAAGTCTGTCCGGCTGGAAGATGAATAGTTGTCTGCCACATCTATTCATCTCCGCCCCCTGCCTTTTATCCCCAGAGCTAGGGTGGGGGCTTTGCTAGCAGCGGTAGCTCTTCCTTCCCAAGGATCAACCCACGGATTTCCATTGCTCTCCTCTCCTCTGCCTTCTGTGCATCTGCGTGTCAGGCACTGGACCCAGCTGTTCCTCCTCTTCCTCATCAGCTACCTCCAGACCGGGGAGCTGTTGACTCTCCATCTGAGGACTGAAGGATGGCCCAGGCTCTGCCTCTGTCTCTCTCTCTCTCTCTCTAACAGCTCCATTCCCTCTTCCCCCTCAAAGTTCTCAGGTTGCCTTGATGCTGACCCTGACTCCCACATCTCCTCCTCCTCTGATTCGGCTGCTGGAGGGGCCAGCGGCCAACAGGCCACAACATGAATAGTTCAGGGGTGGGCAACTATGTCAACTTTACAACCTGTGGACTTCAATTCCCAGAATTCCTAAGCCAGCATGGCTAGCTTCAGGAATTCAATCAGAATTCCTGAGCCGGCTATGCTGAATTCAGGAATTCAGCATGGCTGGGTCGGGAATTTTGGTAGTTGAAGCCCACAGGTCATAAAGTTTCCATAGTTGTTCACTCCTGGAATACAGAAACATCTGCAGTGTATAAAGGACATTAAAGGACATTGTAGGAGAACATCTGTATTAGTCTCTACAGTAACCAAAAATGAGGGAGTCTGCTAGCACCTTTTCAGAGAAACTGATTTTATTAAAAGACTTCTGTTTGATGAACCACTGCTTGCTTCATCAGATACATCAGATAAAGTGAGCTATAGCACATGAAAGCATCTGCCCTTTAATGACATCCATAGATTTAATACTTTCTTCAATTAAACTAATCAGTTGATTAATTTTTTTTCTGTTTAATAAAGGAATGGGCTTTTAGCCGGCAATCCAATACAACACTGAAGCCCTGAACATTATCATCATAATTATCAATATATTATATCATCCACGTCTAGCTTTTTTTAAGCACTGACAACTTCCTTTTTTCTGCTTTTGCTTTTTAAACCAAGCAACAAGCCAGCCAAGCCCACACATAATGATAAGTTTTACAATTTTGTGATCTTAAGAAACAAAATAAAACCTCTTAAAAGTTCTAAAAATTAACGTACTGGAACCAGGCCTCTTTTCACTGGGAACACCCTATATAAGGATTTCTTCTCATTTTATTCTCACAACAATCCTGTGATGTTGCATCTGAAGAAGTGAGCTGTGGTTCCTGAAAGCTGATGTGTTTTAACAAAATTTGTTAGTATGACAATGTCTTACCAGAGGCCTCCTGATTTTTAGCTTACTTTTAGAACCACTCTCTTAATCAGAATCAGCACAACAACTTAGCACAATCATTTTGCATTGCATCATCAAATCTAAAGATATATTGTGTGAGCGGCTGAACTGTACAGAGGGGTGTTGTCATGCCCAAAACAAAGACACAGGAAAGGGGATGAAGGCGCTTGATTTCTAAACATCTCACCTTTCCATTTTCCATGCCTTTTTTTCACTCTGCATCCGTCTTCTTTTTAGAAATAAATTGCAGTCTCCACTGAGTATTGCCTCTGAATGCCAAGGATTAAAACATCCCTTTGTTACAGAATGCTCTTGTAATACTTCTGCGTTTAGATATCAAAGCATTACTTTATGAGCACGGGCATGCTTTAATGTCCTATTACAGTATGGAGACCTGCTTTTGATAATGAAGACATTGTGTCATCGACTTAAGCTGCCAGATACCAAACATATGCTGGCAGGTTATTAAAAAAATTCAGCTTTGTGATAAAAGACTATCCTGCAGGCTAAGAGTACATGGCAAAAGACTCTCCATTCCAGTAGAGTTATTAGAAATGAGAATATGACTCTAAGCACTAAATTATGTTAATACTTACAAATAGCATCATTTGCATAGCGGTTTATGACACGATCCCAAGGTTTTTTTTTGCTTCATCGGTATGTAGCAGGGCAACGATGAAGCATAAAGCAGTTTGTAGGAGTTCCTACTGTGTTTTGCTCTTCCATTTTAAAATGTAGGCCAGTTGTTGGATCCTTGAGATACAACAATGACCATCCTGACCAGGATGCACATCTGGCTATCTTGACTTCAGCACTTGAAAGCACATAATCCAAGAATTTATAGAGTCATTTCAATCTCAAGTAAACTGTACTCACTTCTCCGTATTTAGTTCCAGTATTTAGCATCTGTGGCAGCTCTCTTGTAGGCTTACTGGTATGGAATCTGGGAAGAAGTTCATTGATGACCATTGATGAGCTAACTTCTAAACATCTCCAACCTTGAGACAAAATAAGAGATGGACTGAAGCAAAACACCTTGGAAAGAGAGAAACAAGGAAGGTCATCCCATTTAAAACTCCCAACAAGATGCAGTTCAGTGGCGAGAAAAGTAAGACCCAGCACTTAGGCAGGGAAAACCAGGTGTACAGGTACCAGATAGGTACCTGGCTCAACAGTAGTGCCTGTGAGAGGGATCTAGTTGTCCTAGTGGACAATCACTCAAGTAGGAGCCAGCACTGTGCTGCAGCTGCCAAAAAAGCCAAGGCATTCCTGGGCTGCATCAACAGAGGGATAGCATCAAGATCACAAGAAGTGACAATACTGATTTATAATGCACCCTGAGGCCCTAGAATGAATGCAGAGAATGCAACAAAGATGATGAAGGTCTGGAGGCTAAATCCTATGAAGAACGGCTAAAGGAATTAGGTATGTTTAGCTTAATGAAGAGAAGACTCAGTGGAAATATGATAGCAGTCTTCAAATACTTGAAGGGCTGCTAACAGGGAAGAGGATGTCAATTTATTTTCCATAGCACCTGAGGGTAGGACAACAAGCAATGTGTAGAAACTCGTCAGAGGCAGATCCAACCATTAAGCAGAGGAACAGCTTGCCTCCCGGAATTGTGGTGCTCCTGGAGCAACCTCTATTGCTTGAGGTTTTCAACAAAGGATTGGACAACCATCAGAAGACCTCCAAGGTCCCTTCCAGCTCTATGATTCTGGAAAGAAATGAACTCATGGTTCATAAGAAATTGAAATTCTTTGTGAAAGATTGGCTGGCTTTGGAAGAACTTGGGGTTGTAGAAATTGAAGTCTCAATAGCAGATGCTTGCAAGAAGCAACGGGATAGCTGTCACTTTCCTGCTCTTCTCTAGGAGCTTCCCAAAGACATTTGGCTGGGCACTCTAGGAAACAGATGGACCTTTGCTATGAAGCTGCCAGGCAGTTTATGACTTCTTAGCGCCTGTTATTTCATTCTCAGATTCCAGGCCATGGAAACAGGCCTCACATGATCATCCTCCGCCAGCCATTTCTCATAGGGGAACATTGCGGGCCAAGCCACTTCGTCTTCATGGTTTTAACTATAAGGATGTAATGTTTGTTTGGAGGACCTCTTTACCCCAGGGCAAGAAGCAAACTAGCAAAGAGTCTTGTCAAAGCCGCTGAGCTCCTGAGCATGACTGTTGATGAATCACCCCAGCTGTGCACCCTCTAAGGCAGTGTTTCTCAACCTAATGGCTGGCTGGGGAATTCTGGGAGTTGAAGTCCACAAGTCTTAAAGTTGCCATCTATGAAGACCCCTGCTCTAAGGAGATAGATTTCTTCAACCTAGAGTGCTAAATAGAACTAGATGGAGCTGTGAGATGGGACTGTGTGTGTTTCCCAATCAATTCAGTATCATGGATCGGTCCCATTTCCAGAGGGAGGGAGGAGGGGGGGGGAGAGAGAGAGAGAGAGATCTACATTTGGAATGTTTTCTCTCCCAAAACTTTGAAAACATTCTTCCTTTATTGTACCAGAGTGGAACACTTGTCTAAAACAGAATTTATCTAGACTTTATTTATATGTGGGAAAATAGATGAAATAATCATGTTTAACCTAGATAAAGTATATTGATTGGCATGTAAAAACAGTGCCCTTCAGACAATTGGCCCTTGATGGATTTGACTAAACTAAACTAACAGACTCAGACTAAACCCATCCAAGACTGAATGGCTGTGGTTTCCATCATCCCGTTATAGTCAGTTGACACCAGCTCTGACTATTGGGGGCGAGTCATTGGCCCCCACGAAGAGGGTTCACAACTTAGGTGTCCTCCTGGACGCACAGTTGTCTTTAGAAGAACACCTGACGGCTGTGGCCAGGAGAGCTTTTTATCAGGTCCGCCTGATACGCTAGTTGCGTCCCTTTCTGGACCGGGATTCGTTAAACACAGTCACTCACACCCTCGTCTCTTCCCGCATGGACTACTGCAATGGTCTCTACATGGGGCTCCCCTTGAAGAGCACCCAGAGGCTCCAGTTAGTCCAGAATGCGGCCGCACGGGTTGTTATGGGAGCAACGTGGCACTCCCATGTGGCTCCCCTCCTGCGCGAGCTGCACTGGCTCCCTGTGATCTTCCGGGTGCGCTTCAAGGTTTCAGTTACCATCTTTAAAACGCTCCATGGCTTAGGACCGGGATATCTACGAGACCGCCTTCTGCCACCAATAACCTCCCACCAACCAGTACGCTCCCATAGAGAGGGACTTCTCGGGGTGCCATCGGTCAAACAGTGTCGACTGACGGCCCCCAGCGGCAGAGCCTTCTCTGTGGGAGCACCCACCATATGGAACGAGCTGCCCTCGGAGATTCGGATAATCCCGGATCTTCGTGCTTTCTGCCATGCCCTCAAAACATTTCTATTCAAGCAGGCCGGCCTGACCTAACCTCGTTTAAAACTACTTTAAATTTTTAAACTTGAATCTGCCCTATAAATTGAGATGTTTACTTTAATTCTATTTCTGAACCAAATTATTTAACTGTATTTTTGATTGATTTTTGAATTTAATCTGTATCACATGTATTTTTCATTCAACTGTTCACCGCCCTGAGTCCTTCGGGAGTATATAAATTTAATTAATTAATTAATTAATAAATAAATAAATAAATAAATAAATAAATAAATAAATTTGGCTTTTTTTCTAACCGCATGAGCACATTATGGAAAATGAAGGCTAACAATACAAGGAAAATGTCTTTTCTGGATCACTATGGGAGTTTTCATGTCTACATTTCCCCCTCTTCTGCTTAAAACAGCCACAGTTCAACCATCAAGAGTTGGACTGGATGCCTCGGCAACACAAAATATTGAAGGGGTGTCTTGCTTTCCCCCCTCCCATCCTGCATAGACTCACTCCACCATATCTTTGGGAAAGGAGGATTAGGGGTTCCTTTACCCCTGATACCCTAAAGACAGCGTCTGTACTTAACTTTCACCAGATGCTGCTGGGGAACAACGATCGGCTCTCATTATAGCTTCTGTGCCGTTGTTACATCTTAAGACCCAATTGTGGCCTTAAACCAACAAACCTGGCATTTTTGGCGGTAGGATTTTGATAGCTGCATCTGAACATCATGTAACTTAATAGTGGATGCTAAAATTATATTAGTTAACAGGAGAGGTCTCCGCTATTCTCTCCACTCCATGGCTGTCGATAGGATGTCATGTTGTGTTTACCGATTACATCAGAAAACACGCTGGGTCGGGGCTGCTCAGTTGGCTATTATTATATTTAATGCGGCTACTGGTGTTTAGGTTTCAGGTGATTCCCTGATTCCTTAGTAAAATAACAAGGCACCACAATTATGTCCCTTGGTTAAATTCCTAGGACCTTCAATAATCAGATATGCAGGCTGTTGGCTTACATGTCCTATTGATTTAATATTCTTCTAATCAGTACATAAAGCTATGGGCCTGCGGTGTTAATTTTTCATATGCTTACAAAGCACCCTTTGATTTTCTGTCACGCGTTAATTACAGTGTTTTGCCATTAAATAGGAAGCTTTGTGTAAACTAATTACTAGGTAATCATTGTCTACCGAGAGCCGCCGTGCTGTTTGGTACCTTTTATTTTATTTGGGGAAAATTCACAGATCTCGCAGTCTGGAACCACTATACCTTCCAGCCATTAGCTCTCACTAATTCATAGCATTATTGTGTTAAGATTGTAGGAGTTGTAATTGTTGTGGTATCAGTGCTGTTAATTACCGGAGTAAACAGTTGAAATTGTGCCAAGGTCTATTGTACAAAGCAGAGAAAAGGGGGTTTAAATGTTACCATCTGGGGATGAAGACTTTGCAAATGGTACAAAGCAGCAGCGAAGCCCCTTCAGAGCTTCGGGGTTTGAGGCCATATGGACCCAGAATATTTGCAATCAATTGAATTTCGCTGCCAGTTTTTACCAATAACCAGAGCACAGACGAGGAGGGTAAGATAAGATGGAGAATGAAAATCAGGAAATTGTTACTCCTGTCGCCTGCCATAACCCGTCTAGATGGAAATTTAAATGTTTATTTTGCTGAATTTGAAGAGGCAGAGAGGCGCTAAACACATGTGCAAATTTAGCCATGTGCAAATATAACTACAAGATGATGATGATGATGATGATGATGATGATAATGATTTTAAAAAAAGAGGCTTGTATTGGTTAACACAGGATTGCAGTGAATTTTTGCAGCCGATTCATTGATTGATTGATTGAGGTGGTGTTGTGGCATTTATAGATTTTTTTGCCTACAAGTAAAAAGAAAAGCATGGCTTTTAGCCATGGGGAGGAAATAAAAAATGAGTTTGTGCTTGGCCAATTTTCATTCTCAGAAATCCTGAGAAGATAATTGTATTTGTTTCTAGTTCTGTTGTTTTTTTATTAGTTTATAATATAAAATGGAGGCAGGAAAAAATGTGTTGATTTGCACACCTCCCGTCAACTTCAGCAAGGTATCTTGGATGTGTCTTGGCAATGAGACGGTCTGTCTGATTCTACATTAAACATAAATCCTAAATCAGCAGGGTTTCTGTTTCGGGGAGGGCAGGAAGGCAGGAGATTCGGAGTATTTAGATTTTGCATAAAAATGTAAGTTAAAAAATTGAAATCACAGAATACCTTTTCCTGAAACAACGCTGGTTAATTAAAGAAAAATACCTTCTGCATATTAACGAAGGACATCGCCATCACTTGCCTTTGCCACAGTTAGGCTTTGAATTTAAGCCCATTGACAAAATAAATTGCCCAGGCTCGCTGTTCTGCCCAAAATAAAATTAATGACAGCAAGAATGATTTAGCAATAGTATTGTGCGCACAGGTCCTCCTCCTGTGGAATTTAAACACATGTCAATATTTAGGAACGTTTGCAAACTTCACCTCTCTCTTCACTTTAGCATTTTTCTTTTTTTTTTAAAAAAAAATGTTTATTTCAGAATATTTTATTCTTAGTGCTTTAGCTCACCAGGGAGCTTGCTCTAGCAGTCCTTTTGGGGTTTATTTTTTATTTAGCTGCGAAGGGATGTCAGGGAGGCACAAGGCAGAGCTTTGCTTGCAGACGGAGCAACTCCTGCTCAGCCCCAGTTCCCCCGATGGAGCCTGGAGCCGTGGGGTGAGAAACCGCCATCCTTTTCACTTTGTGCATTTGTGCAGATCCAGAACGCAGAAGAACTACCTCAGTGACGCAGAAGAGACGAGCGCGACCCGCACAGTGTGGGGGGGGGGGGGAAGCAGGAAGATGAAGTGGCGGAAAGTTGCAAGAGGCCCGGTCTCCTCCTGGCCACTGGCGAGGCAAACAGCCGGGCCACTGAAGCACAACAATGGCCGCCCTTGGCCTGTGCGCTGATCCCGAGCGGAGGGCCAATAATGAGGAGAAGCTGAAGCCAAGCCGAGGGGAGATAATGCTGCCTAAGAAGAGGCTTGTGCGGAAGGGCCCTCGCCATTTGGTCTAACGCAAGGCGCTAGGCGGGCAAATCGCTTCCCATCCAGCTTGAAATGGGCCATTAGATATCAAGGAAAATTGTCTTTCGCTCCTTTCAGCAGATGGAGCAAATATTTTACAAAGCCATTTTACATAGGAAAACCATTTGCGGGACTCGGTAATGGCAGCTGTTTTACATGATGTTACCTTCCAAAAGATGACATCTCACAGAAAGAAAAAGAAAAAAAAGAAGGGCAAAAAAGAAAAAAACAAAAAACCCAGGACTTTTTGTTAATTTTCAAATTTTCAACGGCACACTCAAGCATGCAGCCCCTAAAAGCCACATTTGAATTCTAAGTTAAGTGCGGCTGCTGATGGGTTGTTTGCTTCCCAAAACATTTCCTGCATTTTTTTTTTTTTTGCTCTTTTGTGTAGGCTCCGGAGAGTAACAAAAAATGAATAACAAAACAAACTGTGGAGTGTGTGTAAACCGTTGGCCTGCGTTGGAGGGGAGGGAATTTCTATCCTTTGTGTGTCAATCTGTTCAAAGGGCTGAAGCCTCGAGCAGCTCCTAATTTGGGGGGGGGAGGGGCGGGAGGCAGTTTACTTTCTTCCCTGGCTCCCCAGAAAGAACTTTAAATCACAGCAAACCAGACAGGGAGGAGGAAGCCCATTTAAGAATTAAATCAACATTGGTGCGATTAATATAAGTGGGCATATGAGATATGTGGGTATATGCATCATTTTGTATTTATTTTGTCATGTTTATGTAGTGCATATTGGAGATGGTGGCCCTTTGAGAGCTGCATGCAATGAAATTTCATTTTGATGTATGCTGGTTAGTGTACATTTGAAGTGACAATAGAGTTATTCTAAGTCTAATTGATAGACAAAGCCATTGGTGGATAAATAATTAGGTTTAGGAGGTAGTCCTCGATTTACAACAACAATTGAGCCAACCATTCTGTTCCTAAGTAAGACAGTTGTTATGCCCCCATTTACAACCTTTCTTGCCACCGTTGTTAAGTGAACCATTGCGGTTGTTAAGTTAGTAACATGGTTGCTAAGCGAGTCTGGTTTCCCCATTGAATTTGCTTGTCAGAAAGTCACAAAAGGGGATCCCGTAACCCTGGGTTACTGCAGCTGTCATAAATATGAGTCAGTTGCCAAGCGTCTGAATTTTGATCACATGATCATGGGTCATAAATCACTTTCTTCGCTGCCGTTGTAACTTTGAGCTGTCACTAAATGAACCGTTATAAGTCGAGGACTACCTGTAATTTGACTACACTTTAAGTGATCCATTTTATTATAACAGCCTCCCTTCCTCCTCTTTTCCCTTTTGTGAAATTATTCCTTTATGTCCCATTTTGATCTGCATCACTGGAGGTTTTTAAGAAGAGATTGGATCGCCATTTGTCTGGGATGGTGTAGAGTCTCCTGTCCGAGCAGACGGTTGGACTACAAGACCTCCAAGGTCCCTTCCAACTCTATTATTCTGTTATAGTCTGTTATAATCCTCTAAAGTGGTTGAAAGCACCTGGGAAGGGCACGGCTGACCCAAATCTCCCTTCCTCGAGTGTTGTGGTCTTCTAAGTACCTTCTATCTTCCTAAACAAATGAACCTCCTAAGAAGTAAAATCATCTTTGCTTCTGCAAATTAATTGCAAACAGAAGGAAAGAAAAACCCTTTGAACAGTCATTTGTATGAAAGGACACATTACAAAGATTTGGTTGTTTTTGTTTATTTTTGGATTGGAAATAAATATCTCAGATATTAAATATCCTGAAATATATATCCTGGGATCCAACCCAGGAAGACTGGATGGAATGGCCTTTCCTAATTCGAAGACAATAGGACCAAAGCAACTTAATGGTATGAATTGATTTGCAGGCAGAACATCTCACTAGCATTAATCAATGAAAAGCACATTTTTGTGGACCCTGCAGTCTTCCCTTCCCTCCCTGCGCTCCATATAGGAAATCATTAATTCTCACTAGTTCCCAAATTAGTTATACATGAAAGAAACCACAAGTCATTCATTCTTCCGTCTCTTGTCTATATGGTCCTTTTCAGCCGGTTCAGTGCTATTGCACGGCACTGCAATCTATAGCCTATTAAGGCATTCCTTCTCCGCGTAGCTCTGCACATTTTCTCTCTGCCAACTGTAGAAAGAAGTCACAGGCTGGAGAAGGTTTGCCATTCATGGTTGCCACTCTTAATATCAAGTGACCTTGCAGCTCAAACAGACTTCCCTTACGCATGGCCTCTCACTTCTTCTTAAGAAGTGTAACTTGTCCAAAGGCTTTCTGAAAATCTAGGAATCCTGAGCAACCAGATGATGATGATGATGATGATGAAGAAGAAGAAGAAAAAGGAGGAGGAGGAGAAGAAGAAGAAGAGGAGGAGGAGGAGGAGGAGGAGGAGAAATCGCAGTGGCCAGTTCATTAGCTGGTATTGGTCACGGAGTCCTTCCCAAGAATCTAGGATGTTCTAATGTATTGGTGTATGGAAATGTTGTCAATCTACAGATTTTATAAGTGTCATTCAAGAGTTTTTGAAAGGGCACCCTGTGTGTCAATAACCACTGGGATCACTGGATTATTATTACTAATAATAATGATAATACTGACATTGACAAAATCCCCATCAGTCAATTGCAAAAGGCAACTTTGCTTGGAGCAGTTTACATCTTGGCACAATATCTTTAAAACCATCAAATGTCCACATCTACCTATCCCGGGTGCTTAGGAAGGACTCGATAGGTGGACAAAAATGCCAAATCCAGTCCAAACAATTGGCTGGCTGAGTGATAAACCATAATAATAGCATGCTGCCCAACTCCCACCAAAATAGCTAGTTCTTTTTAAAGACTAATAATAACCCCTTGAGATAGAGTTTCCCTTTGCAAAAACTGCTGGTCGAGTTTCGCTGAACCACATGCAGTATAATTCCTGCTTTCTGTTTAATTCAAGGTAGGCTGAATGGCATACAATCTCCCAGAACCAACCTCTTGCACCTTTATTCAAACATTTAAAAAGATTCAGCTGTGTTCAGAGACCCTCTACCTACAGGCAGTAGATGTCCCAAATACGTTAACCAGCCCACATGCTGAAGAGGGAGCCATTCTGTTTCCAGACAATCCAAAAATATATTTTGGGGTTTGAAATTCAAAAGCTGCCCTTGGATAAATGGAAAAGGAGAGGTGTCTGTACCTGCCCTCTTCAGTGGACAGAGCACAGATCCCCAACCCAAAGCATTTAGAAACGGAGCCCCTCTTCAAGCAGGAGGACGAAAGGCGTGAGGGAGATCTTTCACCCGTCGGTGCCAGTCAGGAGGAGCAAGAACGGAGTCCAAGGATTGTGGTGTGAAGGGGCAATTAGTCCTCTTTGGAGCATGGGACATTTCTAATTTCAAGGGGCCGTGAAGCAGAAGAAAAAGGCTCAAGGGAAAGAGGGAAGCGATCGTGAAGTAGTGAGAGAAGAGTGACCTGGAACGCGATGTGCAAAGTTCCCAAGTTTGATGTGCTTGCTCAGCTTCCAGACTGCGGGCCTGATTGAAACCGTGAAGTTAAGACCTGGGTTGGGGTTGCTGCCTTTTGTGTGTGTGCAAATCCATGGCTCTTTTAGGCCCTTGGGAAGCATCCTACATGGCCTGCCTCTTGTCTCAGCATCCCTTTATGTTCTGCACCCAGCTGATCCCAGTTTTACTTATGTGGGCTTTGATTTAATTGAGGGCAGTTTTGAATGAGGGACCAACAACCAAAACGATGTAAGTCAGAAGTGACTTGTGAGGTAGGACAAGAGCCGAGGAGATGACACCAGATCTCAACCAAGAGTTGAGATCTAAAGTAGCCTCCCCAACGCAAACTATCTTCAGATGACTTGGCGTGGGGCAATGGGGTGCACGTGAAAACTATATGGAGTGCAGAATTGGGGGAGACTCCACAAATGTGGGTTCTACATGTGATCCCACAGGAGGGGGGGGGAAGCTTTTGAGTAAAGAGATAATCCCTATCTTTTAAAGGGAAATAAATAAAGCTTCCCAATAGGCAAATACGAATGGTTTTAATCTCTTAATTCCCCATTTGTGTTAAATTTTGGGCTAAAAAATATATTCCCTTCTTTCTTCTGTAAGGAAGAGATTGCTGGGGAGGGGGGAACCCGAAAAAGTTGCCAGGTACATGAAAGAAGATAGGGGAAACATTTCAAAAGAGGCTTCCTGGCTGTGGTTAAACAGTAACCACACTGCCTGTTGGAGGCCTGGTTTTTAATCACCCCACAAGCCGTTTTCATTTCTGCAGTAAAATTGCTTGTGGTTCTATTTAATTTGTTTCTGCAGGAACCAGCTTTGGTGAAGCTCTCTCAGGAGCTGCCGGGCCTTTTAGCACAGCACGCTCAGGCTGTCAATGAGAAACGATTTCCTACATGGGGGAAATTCCTCCAAACGTTTGTGAGTCAAGGTAAATAAGACTGCTACATTCCTGCTAAGTGCTATCAGGGATAATTATATCGCCAGCACTTTGTTCTCATTCATTGGGATATTTCTCCACTTCCACCCTCTTCCCTTCCCTGTGTTACAGTTTTTATCTTTTTAAGAATGAAATACAGGCAGCCATCTTCGATCTTGCCAATTTTGGACAAAATCCCTCCCTTCTCTAAAGTTACCCCCATAGTTAAATTTCTGTCCCGCTTTAGGAGGAGTAAACGTAACATAAATGGCACAAAACTGTTCGGAGAGGCTTTCCCTGGGTTTCTGATGGTATTTGTGGCCTTAGGGTGGGGGGAGCCCCATTGTGGTGCTGGGAAAATGCCCAAGGCCATGCATGGGCCATGGACATCACAGCATAGAGGAGCAGTTGTGAAAATGTCTCTTTGTGTTTCCTGTTTCTTTCTTTACTCACAAACTTTGGCTAGTTAGAATTTGTGAGAAACAGGAATGATAAAGGCCACTGAATCCTCATCTTCCATTCAGTTCTATTCATCTCCTCCTCTGCCCTCTGGAGACCACATGAGACATTTTCAAGCAGTTTGCAGTCATCATGTTTAAGAATTAGAAGCTACATATATCAATTACCACATACATACATACATACATACGTACGTACATACATACGCATATATACAGCAAGTACCTCTTTCCTTCCTGGAGGTCCCAGTTGGGTTTGTTCTCGCTTGTCTTTCTGATGTTCTTGATCTGGCGATTCTTCTTGTATACAGAAAATTGGAACCTGCCAACATTGGCTACGTAACAGTAAATACAACTTTCAGATTGAGCCAGAAAATGGTTACAGTTCTTTACAACTCAGCCAGGAGAATTTTGGGCCTGCAGAACTTAGGTTATCAACACGGAGTGTCCTCTTCCTACCTACCTATCTACCTACCTACCACCATTGGTTGCTGTTTCCTTACTTTGCTCTTTCCCCATCCTTCTGCTCTGAAAGAGAAAGATAGAATATGGGCAGTGTGGTCAGTCCTTAGGTGAAAACCATGGGAACCTTCAGAGTCGATTTTCACCAGATCTGTGCCAATATGATATATCCAATAAAGTTATTCTTTGAGGAATCTACCTGCCTCAGAGTTCTGTCCATTATGGGTGTATTGCTTGGAACCCTGGCATAGGATACTTTTCCCCATTCAGGGCAAATAAGAAGCCCTTCCATTTTCCTACACCAAGAAATGGTTTCATTTATTTCAAATTTAGATTTCTAAGACTACCAACTCAACCATAGCATTAGGAGTGGGGTTTCTCTTCTCAGTGTCACTGTTGTGCAGCCTATACCCAATTCTCCTGATAATATAACCGCAACCACCAAAGAAACTGCACCTTACAAATCCAGGCAAAGCCAGAATCAATTTTCCCATTTAACCAGGAGCAGCTTCTACAATAAGGGATGGAATTTAACTTATTTACTTTTGGAAACTCTGCTTGTGATAAGGCCGTAACAATTGTTTTAAAAATAATCCTTTCTACATTTGTAGACGGTACAATGAGTTAGCTTGATGGTGCTCTTCTTTCTCCGACCAGGTGGAGTCGTAGAAGCCTTCCCACCTTCCGACAGCATCACCAGCCTCACCGTGGACATGTTGATTGAACCCACCGGAGAGGTCACAATGGTTTCCTGCGGGGACCAGTTTCACGCCGAAGGTCCCTTGCGGTCTTCGGGAACGACCCTTCCTCAGGCTTCCGTTGAACCCAAGCGCCTTCATCTGCTGTGTTCTAAAATCGGGGAGGCCTGCAAATCCAGGGGAGTGGTTGGATATTTTTCTATCGACTTTGTGACTTTCATCCACCCGCAGTCCTTGAGGCAGCAGGTGAGCCATAAAGGTAAAGCTTCAGTTCCTTTGGCACTCTCGCCAGCACTGCAGAATCACTGGGTTCCTGGGGTCGGAGGGTGTGTGTGCAGCAAAGTGATTTCTTTCATTAGTCCTGCACCCAGATTAACCCCAGATCCTCAGAAATATGTACTGTGGAAAATCCAGAATAAATGCTCATCCCTTTTAGCCTTTAGGTTCAGGGACTTTTTCTACTTTGTTTACATTTCTCCAGGGGTGACTGAAAAATCTACCTTTGTCATTTAACCATCCGTTTTCTGTTCCTTGATATCAAGGGGAAAGTATTAAAAACTGATCGGTAGATTCCTGGTGGGATATTTGTGTTTTAAACCTGGCGAATAAATCAACCCAAGGGAACGGAGGTTTTCAAGAAAAGACTAGACATCCGTTTTTCAGGATGATATCAGGTTTTCTACCTTGGACAGGAGATTGGCCTAGGAGACCTCCAAGGTCCCTTCCAGCCCGGTGATCCTGTGAATGACCCCTTTGTGCAAGTCAGTCTGTCCTCAGAGACTCCCCTCTGTGTCTAGCCAAATTATTGCTTGGAAACAAATGAAAATATTTGGGAATAAAACGAAGCAAGGTTTGTTTTGATTTGGGAGCAAAACCTTCCATTTTATTCTGGCTGAGGTCCAGTTGTATTACATTTAACTTCGTGCTGCCAAGGTGCCCAGCTAAACAGCAGTTTGGTCTTTTTCTCTCCTCCATGTCATTTCCTCCCCTGGAGCAAAGTCTTCACCCTTTTGCCTACAGCGCATAAATTTCCTTCCATCCTTTCATCATCCACATCAGCCCGTTTTTCTTTTTCCCAGGGGTTCTACCTTGCAATTTCCTACGTTTCCCAGTTTGTGCCACAACTTTAGCATTACTTAAGCCGAGTTTCCCCCCCCCCAACTTAATTAGATATAGAGGCAATTAATGATGCCATCTGTCTTGTTGTGTGTGAGAGAGATTACACCAAAGATTGTGCTTCTGAAAGCATTATTTTTTTGGCAAACTAGAAATCCTATTAGACTTGTTCAAACACTCTCACACTAATTTCCCATTTTAGATCGGTAGCTCAAAGGCTGAAATAAATTCTCCAGAACTATTGTACACTCAGGCATCCTTCAGGAATTATTTTTTTTACTGAAAATAACCAATGATCTATGTTATTTCGCTAAACCTAAAAATTAAATATATCATTGAACATCTGTTACCACTATAGCGAAAGAGTACTTAAATATCCCCAAATCCCATTTGTGATTTGTGATATGAATCTTTTCAAAATCCCAGAAATTTCTGCAATACAGAATGGAAGCTCATAGATCTGAGATAATCCTTCCATTTTAGGGGTAGATGAAATATGAAATTTGTTTTAGGAGCTGCCTTCATTTGGGATGCCACCAGTGAAGCAATTCAGAAGTAACTGCAGTGTTTCCTGTCCCGCTCCAGAAACCATTGATCAGGCACAATGGATTAGGGTTATAGTGGGAGAATTCATGCTGCCACCTCAGTCACTCCTGCACACAAGCCCAGCCATAGGTCATGTTTCCTTCACTTCTCTTTTGCTCTTCGACTTTCAGTGGAATAATAAAAACTAGTATTGTCAGTTGCTAAGACTGGGCCATGCGGGAATAATTTCCTTTACTCTTTCAGCAAGTCTCCAGCAAGTCTTGAGATCCCTGTGGCTGCACTCTCTTCAGCACTCAGGAGCTGGTCATGGAGGAGTTAAATGATCAGAATAACAGAGTTGGAAGGGACCTTGGAGATCTTCTAATCCAACTCCCTGCTTGCGCAGGAGACCTTATACCAGGGGTCTGCAACCTTAAACACTCAAAGAGCCATTTGGACCCGTTTCCCACAAAAAAGAAAACACCGGGAGCCACAAAACCCTTCCCATGCCTGATTATTTCTTGAGCGGTTATAAAACTAGCATATGTAGTTGAATTAAATGTTCTATTTTCTTCTGAAATTTTTCTTTTCTTGGATTTATCCACTTTCATGGTTGAAAAGCTCAATAAATTGCGTGCCGGCGGTGTTGCATATTGGCAGTTGTGGCACATATTTTGGGTGACAGGGAGCTGCAGCAGAGGGGTGAAAGAGCCACATGAGGCCCCAGAGCTGCAGGTTGCTGACCCCTGCCTTATACCATTTGTGGCAAATGGCTGGCCATTCTCTTCTGAAAAGCCCCCAGTGATGGAGCACCCACAATTTCTGGAGGCAAACCATTCCACTGTTTACTTGTTCCCACTGTCATGAAATTTCTCCTTAGTTCTAGGTTGCTTCTCTCCTTGATTAGTTTCCATCCATTGCTTCTTGTCCTGTCCTCAGGTGCTTTGGAGAGTAGCTTGACTCCCTCTTCTTTGTGGCAGCCCCTGAGATATCGGAACACTGCTATCCTGTCTCCCATAGTCCTTCTTTTCATTAAAGTAGACATACCCAATTCCTGCAACCGTTCTTCATATGTTTTAGCCTCCAGCCCCCTACTCTTTGTTGCTCTTCTCTGAAACAAATGGATACCTGGCAAAAGAGATCTTGGATTATATGTTTCAGATTATACAAGGAAGGTTTGTAGAGTTGTGTAGTATCTTGAGTTAGCTCTGATTTGTACAACATTTGTATTGTAGCCATGGTTCTGAAAGAAAGAAGATGGAACGGAATGAAATGGAACAAAATTACAATTAGAAATAATAGATCAATTGAATATGTTTTCAATAACTGTTAACAGCAACTCAACTCATATTTAGTAAGCCAATTACGGTGCTATTAACTACAAATATGGCCTTGTTATCACATTGCTTCGAGTAACGTGGCTGTTTCTGTCTTTGTACTTGTTTCAACACAATACAAGCTAGTTTTGACTCCAAGGGAACTTATAGATTTTATGAACTGACTTTCCTCTCAAACAATAACAGAATTGATTGACAGTGAGGATCAAGTGAGTAGGTTCCTAATTTGAAGAATTGCTGGTTGACAATATAAAGAGAAACTGCACAGTTAAGAGCAGCAACAAGTCAGTTTTTAGAAACCACAACCAAACATAAGAATAATCAGAAGCAATTCATCTAATGACTTTATTGTTACAGTCCACAACCAGAATCCACCTGGTATTGTAACTAAGGTGTTGGTCTATGACTTGAGGGGATCCCAGTTGAAGTCCATTTTTCAGCCATGAAAATTCCATGGGTGATTTTGACCCAGATCCTATTTCTCATCTCAAGATGTCTGGAGGATAAAAGTAAGGAATGATGTAAGTCACCTTGAAGTCGTGGAAGAAAGCTATACGTCCAGTTACCTGATGAATTGTGGGGAGGCAAAATGTGAAGTTTCAGTTGTGACTACTAGGCAAAACTCAAAAGGAACAAAAATGATGTCCAAAGGATGTGATAGTGGTAGGATTTCTATTCTGGCTTGGAGTCTCTAGACAGCACCTTTGCTTCTTCAGACAGGAGCTTCTGGGTCTGGGGGATGCCCAAGGAAGCGTGTGAGGAAGACAATTCATTTCCCCACATCAATATTTTCTCCAACCCAAAACCTCTGTGGCTTCTACTGGCTTAATTCTTGGTCAAGTGAAGGACTAGGATGGAAAGCTAGAGGGCAGCAGTGCTAATGCCAATCAAATAAGGATGTTAAAATAGGAAAACCATGAGCACCAATTTCCTCATTCCATAACCTCCGTTAAACCCAGAATCTTTCCTCATTCAGAGATTGCATTGATCTTGATTATTATTGCATGCTGAAGCTTATTAATAAGTCCACCTTCCATACCAAGAAATTATTTTAGAAAGAGGAACAAATCCATCTTCCTTTCTGATTAGCTATAAATTCATTTTTTTCTGAAAAGCATCCATGAAGCATCTTTTAGTGACGGATTCTATTCGGGTGAAATTCACTTACCTTGCCTACCGGTTTGCAAATTTGACATCATGATGTCCCCGTGGGTGGGCGGAGCCTCCAGCAGCTGCCGCTACCGGTTTGCCCGAACCAGATAAAACCAACTGAATTTCTCCCCTGATGCTATTCTAAGTATATATTAAGTATATATTGAGCAGGAATGTTTGAAAGCAAATCTGTTTTAAAGACTGTTTTCTAAACACCTTCTCTATTCTTTGGCTGGGAAAAATAGTTATCCATTTTTTTCTGACATTAATACCTTCTTCAATCTGTTATTTCACTGATTAAATGCTAGACATTTCATGTAGGATTTTTTTTAAATTAGTTTAGCAAACAGTTTTAGAAATGACCCAGCTAGCCTGTTGAAAGGGATATGTAATTGGCTAAGGAAAGCTGAGTAGGTACATGAAGACTTTTCTCTCGTCACTGCAATGATTAAAGAAATCTGAAAGTTTTGATTCCCCAATGCAACCTTCATCATCACAAAGCAAAACGAATCAAATCAAACTCTGAAGCAGACACTGCACAAATTAGTTTGAGAAAGAATGGGAGCTCTTTATCTGAGTGACTTTCTGCTTGTCAAAATCTGTATTCCCGAGCCTTTATTTTGTTGGCTCTTTATTTTTTCACAAATGCTGTTAAAAGCAGAAGTTGGAATTACAAGCAAACATTGTAAGGCAGGTTATTGGTGAGACAATACATTATGTAAAACATGTAATCCTCCATTAGACCTCAAAATATCCTGGGTGATTTTATAGATTGGGGGAATGAAACCATTTGCAGGATAATCTGCCAAGCGCTGCCTTAAGTCTGAAAGAGATGAAGGGCTCTGGAGAGCATCTCAGTGGTGCCAAGGGTGCTTGTAGGAGGTGCTCTTCTATTGCGGCTTTCAGGGACTCTACTAAGGAGGAAACTGGTGCTTGTGATGCCATTTGAGAAGGTGCTTTGGCATTCACAGATCTCAAAGGAGAAAATACAGCCATAGTCAGGACCGGTGGGATTCATGTGGGGAGGGGCCTCAGAGGTCTTCTAGTCCAACCCCCTGCTCAAACTGGAGAACTAATTTATACCATTTCAGACAAGTGGCTGTCCAGTCTCTTCTTAAAATCCCCCAGTAATGGGGCATCCATAACTTCTGGAGGAAGGCCATTCCACTGGTTAATTGTTCTCACTGTCAGGAAGTTTCTCCTTAGTTCTAGGTTGCTTCTCTCCTTGATTAGTTTCCATCCATTGCTTCTCCTCCTGCCTTCAGGTGGTTTGGAGAATAGGTAGATCCCCTCTTCTTTGTGGCAGCCCCTGAGATATTGGAAGACTGCTATCATGTCACCCTAAGTACTTCTTTTCACTAGACATGCTCAATTCCTGCAACCGTTCTTTGTATGTTTTAGCCTCCAGTCCCCTAATCCTCTTTGTTGCTCTTCTCTGCACTCTTTCTGGAGTCTCCACATCTTTTTTATTTTGCGGTGATCAGAACTGGATGCAGTATTCCAAATGTGGTCATACTTAAATCCCAGAAATTGCTTCTAATTTCCACCCTCTGTATCTCTCTATTCAATATTCAAGAATTTGCCACTCTTTTTTAACCATCTCCCAGTTCAGAATCCAAAGGGAGGGAAGATCCTGGTTGTAGGAAGAAGCTGTCAAAACACATCTCACATCTTTTCTCTTGTGGGTGCTTGTGTAGACCTGTGGGGAGATATTCTGCACATTGATTTTTGAGGGAAGATTGGCATAGAGTGGTGGTGGTGGAAACGTATAAGGTAGACTCATTGCAAAAGGATATTAGAAAGGCCAGCACTTCCTGAACACTTAATAATGGTTGACGGAATCTCTGGCACATTTAGTTTTTATTTTGGAAAATCTGAATTCCTCTCTTTCAAAACGGAGCTGCCAAGTTATTGAGCTTCAGAAATGGATGCCTGTCTTGCGGAAAGCTGCCCTGATTTCCTGTGCTTGAAAATTAAGACTTTGCCCAGCCTGTAGAACAGTGTTTCTTAACCTTGGTAGCTTGAAGATGGGTGGACTTCAACTCCCAGAATCCCCCAGCCAGCGCTGCTGGCTGGGGGATTCTGGGAGTTGAAGTCCACCCATCTTCAAGCTTCCAAGGTTGAGAAATACTGCTGTAGAATGAATCTTGAGAACTCTCTAAATACCTTGTTGAACAGGAGAGAGGAAAAGAGCAGGAGGAGGGGGCTCCCGTGAAATGAAACTCAGCGGTTTTTCCTCCTTTTTTCCCAGCAGCCTTAGAATTCTTTGAACGAAGCCCTAAAAAAATTGGAGAAAGGGAAGTAACAGAAGTAATTTATCTGAACTTTCAAACTGCCCTTAACTAAACATCCTGCAAGGAAATGAAGAAAACTAAACCACAGAAGAATATTTTACAGCCTGAAAATAGTAGGAAGAGAGAAGCGGTGAAGCTTCGAGGGTTACTTTTTAATGCAACACGATTCAAAGAGCACTTCTCTGGAATCTTCTATTCCGGGATGGGGCTTTTTAATGCGGGGCTTGCAGGAAACGGGCCTTGGCCTGCTTGTTTCCAGGAGCGCGTGAGAAGACTTCCTCCTACTCCTGCCCTTGTGGGCATGTGGGACTCTTCCTATCTCACCTCTTCCCATCATGCCCTACTGCATCTCCGTCAGGGCTCAAGAATTGTCCAGCCACATGGCCAGATCAGCCCTTCTTCCAAAATGTTTCAGAATCAGGAGGTCATTTGGCCCCAAAGGTGCTTTTTTTCAACTGGCAACTGGACTTTTTTGTTTTTTCCTTGATGACGATTTGCTTCTCATCCAAGAAGCTTCTTCGGTTCAGTTCAGCTCAGTACTGAAGAAGCTTCTTGGATGAGAAGCAAAACGTCTTCAAGGAAAAACCAAGAAAGTCCAGTTGCCAGTTGAACAAAAGCACCTTTGGGGCAACCATGGCCTGGTTGTTTGAGGATCTCCAGAGACATCGAGGTCGTTTTGCCATTTTTCACCCAAATAGGGAATGCAAATTGGTCAGGGGGAGAAAACTCACTTGGGGACAAAGAAACAGAAAGCCAGTGCAGAATACAGAATAGCAGAGTTCGAAGCCATTCTTTGCTTGTGCTTTTCCTTCACCTGCTTGCAGGAAAAGAAGGCCAGGTTTTTCTTTGCCAGTAGAAATGGCGGTGTCCTTTCAGATAGCAAATTTCCCTCTGCTCGGGATGTGTGCACAGACTAAAATACAGGCTAAAACCAGTGGTGAAATCCAATTTTTTTAAATTACCGGTTCTGTGGGCGTGGCTTGGTGGGCGTGGTGTGGCTTGGTGGCGTGGCAGGGGAAGGACACTGCAAAATCTCCATTCCCACCCCACTCTGGGGCCAGCCAGAGGTGGTATTTGCCAGTTCTCCAAACTACTCAAAATTTCTGCTACTGGTTCTCTAGAACCTGTCAGAACCTGCTGGATTTCAGCCCTGGCTAAAACCATCAGTAAACTATAGTAACTAAAACATTAGGCAGAGTAATCTCATAACATGCTTCTGCCCTCCCAAAATATTTTGGCCGTCAGCAGCACATTGCTCTTGGTGTTCTCACCAGCCAAACTTTTTCAGAATAGGCCTCCACCTTTGGATGCTGGCTGCAATCCTTCAAGATCTTCTCACCTCCGTGGGTGGCCTTTCACAGCAATAGTGGAACTCTTCTGTACAGATAGGCCTCAACACGCAACCGCAATTGGGACCGGAACGTCCATTGCTAAGCAAGATGGTTGTTAAGGGAGTCGCGGCCAATTTTATTAGAATTAGAATTTTTTAGAATTTTATTGGCCAAGCGTGATTGGACACACAAGGAATTTGTCTTGGTGCTTATGACCTTTTTGTTGCTGTTGTTAAGTGGGTGTTAAGGGAATCACAATGTTGTGACGCAAATCCAGCTTTCCCCATTGACATTGCTTGTCAAAAGCCAGCTAGGAAGGTCTTATCACATGACCCCAGGATGCTCGAGCAGACATACAATACATGCCGGCTGCCATGATAAATTTTATCATTTGACTGTGAGGATACTGTGACAGTTGTAAGCGTGAGGATTTTCAGTGCTGTTGTAACTTTGATCAGTCACTAAATGAATGCTTGTACGTCAAGGACTCCCTGTAATACGTTTTGCCTAGATATGTTTGGTAAATCAAAACATTTCACCAACCACCACTAGATGGCAGCCAAATCAGGTAACTGTAATCCCAGCTAAAATGTTCAGTCCCATTGTGAATTTTAAACATCATAAAGAGCGCTCTCTTCTGAGAACTGGTTTGCATTAATATTTTACTAATTGGCATTTTTACTGTATAATCTAGCCTCTTCTTTTAAAAAGCAACCCCTGTACGCGCAAAAAGGTAGGTGGACTCCCTGTAAAAAATATAGAAGTCAGTACTGGAGGCAGAAAAACAATTAAATGGAATGAAGAAAAGCGATAATTTAGCAACTGTTTAAGAATTTATGCTTCCCAGTCCTCCTCAAATTTTAAAGCTGAAACATTTACGTGCCTCTCTGAACATTTATATTTTACAGAGAATCTCCTATGTTGTTGGGTGTTGCAAACAAATAATAGTAATCATCTGATTTAAAATAAGAATAATTAAAATTAGTAATAGTAAGATAGCAATGTAATGTAACGATAATCTGAAAACCTAAAGCTGTATTCAAATAGAATCCCTGCTCAACACTGTGTGAAGATACAACCAAGATATTGTAATGGAGTTTGGACTGGACAAATGTGTCACTCTCATCACCAACAGGGGAAAACTAGTGAAAACTGAAGGAATCAAGGTCTCCTATGGGACTAGCATGAAGAGTCTGGATGAGGACAATAACTAAAAATACCTGGGCATCCTTCAAACTGACAACATTAAGCCCACTGAAGTCAAGAAGGTTAGAAATGAACACATCAAGAGAGTGAAGACGATCTTAATAGGAATAGGAATAGCACTTAGACTTATCTACAGCTTTAGAATGCTTTACAGCTCTCTCTAAGCAGTTTACTGAGTCAGTCTGTTGCCCCCAACAATTTGGCTCCTCATTTTACCCACCTCGGAAGGATGGAAGGCTGAGTCAACCTTGAGCCTGCTGAGATTTGAACTGCCAAATTGCAGGCAGTCAGCAGAAGTAGCCTGCAGTACTGCACTCTAACCACTGCGCCACCGCGGCTCATTAAAGTCCAAACTCAGTAGAGGGAACACCATCAAGGCAATTAACACCTGGGCAATTCCAGTTATTCGATCTACAGCTGGAATAGTGGACTGGATTCAAACAGATCTCGATAGGAGAATCAGGAAAATAATGACAATGAATCTTGTCCTTCATCCATGCAGTGATATTGACGGAATCTGTTTACCAAAGTGCATGAGTGGGTGCGGAATGTTGTAAGTACCAGACAGTTGAAGAAGAGCAAAGGGCATTGGGAGAATATCTGAAGGATTGTAAAGAAGAGGCACTGATGTTTGTACACCATGAAAGTTCACTGGATATCCGGGAGATCAAACTGGCCGACGAAAAGGCCAAATGAAGAAGAGAAAAGAGGCGTGGGCAAAGCAAAGTATTAGATGGCCAGTTCATAAAAGGACTAGAAGGCAAAACAAACATCAAGACCTGGCAAAGGCTAAGAGCAGGGAAATGGAAGAAAGAGACAGAGAGACTACTCCTGGCTGCACAAGACCAAGCCTTAAGAACAAAGGCATACAAAGCCAGAATGGAGAACACAGCAACAGACAGCAAATGCCGCCTCAGCAAAGAAGCTGAAGAAATAGTGGTGCATCTAGTTAGCTGGGGTAAGAAGATCACACAAACTGACTACAAGCAACAGCATGACGAAGTAGCATGACAAAGGTGCATTGGAAGATCTTCAAGACATACCATTTTGCTGCAAGCAAAAAGTGGCGGGACCACAAAACAGACATTGCTTAACGCATTGTAAGCCACCCTGAGTCTCCAGAGAAGGGCAGCATATAAATCGAACCAATAAATAAATAAATAAATAAATAAATAAATAAATAAATAAAGTGATAGAAAATGAAGAAGCTTAGAGTGCTGTGGGACCTTTTGAATTCAAACAGAGAAGCACTTGCCGCATAACTTGCCAGATCTATCAATTGTCAATAAGAAAGAGAAAGAAAAGTTTGCCTAGTGGATGTGGCAGTTCCTGGAGACAGCAGAAGAGAAGAGAAAGAAGTGGAGAAAATCACAAAATACAAAGACCTGCACATTGAAGTAGAATGACTATGGCAAAAGAAAGCAAAGATAGTACCAATAATGATATTGGGTGCAATTCCAAAACATCTGGAGCAACTCTTGAACATTTTTGACATTGACAAAATCACTATCAGTCAATTGCAAAAGGCAATTGCAAATCCTGGAACAGCTTTTATCCTGCGACTTTATCCTGTGGTCCTAACACCATCAAGCAACACGTGACATCTCCCCATACTGGGCCTTGGGGGGACCCAAGAGATGGATAAGAATGCCAAATCCAATCTAAATATCTGGCTGCCTGGGCAACCAACTATAACCATGAGATCTGTATGCATGTTTTCCATTCCATCGCCATCAAGAGGGAATTTGGCTGCAGAACGATATGGAAGAATCGCACCATTGGGGCTTTCTGAACCATATTGGCTGAGCTTGCCCAACCTACACAGCTCAAGTGGAGGATGGAGACACAGGATTTATTGGCTACTAGTGATACAAGCATCGCATCCTTGGATCCGTCACTCAGACCTAGGCTGATCTAAATGCGAAGCAGGGTTCTCTCTGGTTAATACTTGGAGGGGAGACCGGAAATCGGCTACACTAAGAAGTGGTGATGGTGGAGGAATCTCAGAAGATGGTAATGGCAGAAATAGAACGGATGAGGACTGACAACAGGCATGGAAAAGGTGTTTAAGGTGCGTGGGGGGGAGTTGATGGGGCTTTGGCATAGGAAGGAAGGAGGGTGAGATGATGAGAAAGAAAATTGGGACAGAGGGAGGAAGGGAGGGAGAACTTTGAAGATAGGCTTAGGAGCCTGCAGCTGATTCAGGCCGTGATGGATGCCAGCACAAAGACTTAAGGAGAAGAGTTATGGCACGGCAGTGATGGGAGAGAAATATGATTCCAGCCGAAATGCTCTCTGCTTAAGGCATCCTGAGATCAATATCACATTCGGTGGGCATCAGCAGCAAAACTGGATTTCCCTTACCCTGCAGTGGAGAAAATATCTCCATTAACCAAGAGGCTGAGAGGGACCACTTGGCTTGTTCTCCTTTCTCCCTTTACATGCCCCCTACTTTGAGCCCTCCAAAGAAGTGTGGAAGGAGTGAAAATGAGTTTGGATTTAAGAGCCCACAGTGGGTTGAGACGAGCCTTGCATGGGGCTCTTACAAGGTCTTCAGGAGCTTCAGTCTTTCCCAACGGGGTCCCAGCTGCTGGGCTGTGACTTTGTTTTTCCACCAGGTGTCAACAGCTAGTTCAGAGGTCTCCAACCTTGGCAACTTTAAGACTTGTGGACATCAACTCCCAGAATTCCTCTGAGGAATTCTGGCTGAGGAACTCTGGGAGTTGAAGTCCACAAGTCTTAAAGTTGCCAAGGTTGGAGACCCCTGAACTAGATTATTCCTTCTATTCCCCAGAGAATAGAAGTTGATCTGTCCTACTTGGTCTTTGATAAAAACACTCGTAACAAGGCCGCTATGACCTGCATTGGGCATTTAAATTCTCTGTGATGTACAAGCTGTATTTACTTCCTCTGTGTTGGTTGTTTTACTTCTAGCAAAAAATGATCCTCCCCAGTTATGAATCAGATGAGAGATTGGTTGAGTGCAACTGGCAAATAAGGCAGGATCATTTCCTTCATTTCCTCCCCTCCTCCTCCTCTTCAGTTTCCCTATTGAATTTTATCTCACTTTCCAAATATTGGCCGCTTTTACTGTATTGGCTGTCTCATCTTGAAGCATGTTTTTATTTTTATTTTTATTTTATTTTTTAATTTTAATTTATATTTATATGCCGCCCTTCTCCGGAGACTCAGGGCGGCTTACAATGCGTTAAGCAATAGCCTTCATACTTTTGTATATTTATACAAAGTCAGCTTATTTCCCCCACAAACCGGGTCCTCATTTTACCCACCTTAGAAAGGATGGAAGGCTGAGTCAACCTTGAGCCTGGTGGGATTAGAACTCGCACTAATTGCAGGCAGCTGGATGTTAAATGCTGCCTTAATAGGAGGCATTAGCCTGCTACGCCACTCAGTGGGCGAGATCATCTGTGGTTTTGGGGTGAGATACCATCAGTACGCTGATGACACCCAACTATACATCTCCACCCCAGACCACCCCAACAATGCCCTTGAAGTGATGTCCCGGTGCCTGGAGGCTGTGCGGATCTGGATGGGAAGGAATAGGCTCAGCCTCAACCCATCCAAGACTGAGTGGCTGTGGTTTCCGACGTCCCGATATAGTCAGTTGGTGCCATCACTGACTATTGGGGGCGAGTCATTGGCCCCCATGGAGAGGGCGCGCAACTTGGGCGTCCTCCTGGATTCACGGCTGTCTTTAGAAGAGCACTTGACGGCCATGACCGGGAGGATTTTTTATCAGGTTCACCTGATTCGCCAGTTGCATCCCTTTCTAGATCGGGACTCCCTATGCACAGTCACTCATGCCCTCATCACCTCTCGTCTGGACTATTGTAACGCTCTCTACATGGGGCTCCCCTTGAGGAGCACTCAGAGGCTCCAACTGGTGCAGAGTGCGGCCGCGCGCGTGGTTATGGGAACGACATGGCGTTCCCATGTAACACCTCTCCTGCGCGAGCTGCACTGGCTCCCGGTGGTCTTCCGGGTGCGCTTCAAGGTCTTGGTTATCACCTTTAGAGCGCTCCATGGCTTAGGACCTGGCTATCTACGGGACCGCCTACTACCACCAATAGCCTCCCACCGGCCAGTACGCTCCCATAGAGAGGGGCTCCTCCGGGTGCTGTCAGCCAAACAATGTCGACTGGCGGCCCCCAGGGGGAGAGCCTTCTCTGTGGGAGCACCTACCATCTGGAACAAGTTCCCCCCGGAGATACGGACGATCCCGGATCTGCACACCTTCCATCGCGCGCTTAAGAATTTTTTATTTCATCAAGCTGGCCTGGCCTAAATCTTTTCTCCTGTTTAATGTAAATTTTAATTTGTTTTTTAAATTATTGGGTATTTTAAATTTGTCTTAGCCAAATTATTTAATTCGCTTTTATTCTACTTTTGTACCCATGTGTTTTATTCTGTGGCTGTTCACCGCCCTGAGTCCTTCGGGAGGAGGGCGGTATATAAATTTATTTTTTTTTAAAAAAGAGTTTTATATGAGCTTATATAACCATGAATAAATGGCTATGGCTAAGTGAGCCATACCAACGCTACCATTGCATTCTTACATTTTCAGTTGGTCTGCAACATTCAAGCATGTTCTAAATCCCAGGTACAATAAGAATATTGTTTAAGTTACCATCTGTTTGGGGCACTTTTGTTTGGAAACATAGAATTGGTCCATCTTTGACATGACCACAATATGTGTATTTCCAGGCCGTGGGAAGATCTTCGGAAAGGATGGGCAGATGTTCCCTTAAAACAATGTTTCTCCACTTTGGCAATTTGAAGATGTGTGGACTTCAGCTCCCAGAGTTCCCCAATCAGTAAGGCTGACTGGAGAATTCTGGGAGTTCAAGTCCACACACCTTCAAGTATCCACGGTTGAGAAACACTGCTATAGAAGGAAGGAACAGGGTCCCTGCAGGCATCTTTCGTTGTACAACCTCATAGTTCTTTAATACAAAAAGTTAACTTTCCAAGCTTTCTCCTCCTCTCCTCCTCCTCCTCCTCCTCCTCTTCCTCCTCCTCCTCCTCCTTCTTTAGCAAGCCTACTAGAATAGGGTAGTGGAGTCATTTTGTTTCGATTGAGACAGATGTGGTGATTTATTGCAGAGCACCGAGTGGTTCCCCTGAAGATCCTGGTCTATTTTATGCCCGCTTCTAATCCTATACAATTGTAGAATTGATATATGGCTTGTTTCCTAAGCTCTCTCTGGGATGAGCCAGCTTTCAAATATGTGACTATAAATATGTTTTAGATAGAACAACTGAAACTGGAGATGACTTGCTGCAGTCGCTTGATATACAGCGTGTCATGGTTACATTAAAAAATATGAAGGTGGCCATGGATGCAGTCATAAATAGGCACCTTCTTGAGCATTTGCACTGCTGTTGGTTTACAACACTAGTGCTTACCTCTTTGGGCACACTGATAATCTTCTTCCAAGTTTCACTTCAGGTATTCACCCCCCAAAACCATCTGAAACTTGCAGATGTCAACCCTAGAATCATAGAATTCTTTTTTTGGTCAAGAGTGATTGGACACACAAGGCATTTCTCTCCTGTGCATAAGCTCATGCTCCACATATAAATAGCAAATAATAGGTCGTAGATCATAATAAACAACGATTGATAAATCATAAAAACCAATAGGAGAAGGTAGTAGGAAAGACGAGAGGATGAGAAAAGATGAGAAGTGAGACAGCAAGTATTCAGCAGAGCTATGGCGGTGGAGGGAACTATCTTTGTATCTAGTAGATTCTGCTTATCTCCCACCTCACTGCACTGCATATCTCCTGCCCCATGGATGCCTTGTGGGCATTGATGAACATACCTTCTGCAGGTCCAGCAAGCTCCTTCGTTGGCTCTTGCTTGTGCTTCTGGGACATGAGTCTCATACCTGCTGAGCAGTAGTAGTAGTAGTACTGAGTAGCAGTAGTAGTAGCAGTAGTAGTAGTAGTGCTACTGCTACAGCATTACTACAAGGTTAGTGTCGTCCAAACTGCAACCCTCCGAAGCACTG
The DNA here is from genome assembly GCA_012654045.1 of Ptyas mucosa. Classification (NCBI taxonomy): domain Eukaryota; kingdom Metazoa; phylum Chordata; class Lepidosauria; order Squamata; family Colubridae; genus Ptyas; species Ptyas mucosa. Next base: position 9,027,214 of record WNWU01000044.1, read on the forward strand.
ACATACCTTTCCTATATCCCCAGACCCCCAAGAAGTCATGTTTCATTATGAGCAATGTGCATCTGATGATATTCCTACCCCAAGGTACCTGCAAGGGATGATACAGGTAGTTTTTGACTTACAACCAGTGGTGGGATTCAACCAGTTCGCACCTATTTGGGAGAACCGGTTGTTAACTTTCTAAGCAGTTCGGGAACTGATTGTTGGAAGAAATCTTATTATGTTTTTTTTCCACTTTGCAGGGCTAATCCTGTAAGGAAGGCAGGAAGGAAACATTCTGGTGTTGTTTCTAGCCTAACCTTTATTGCTCTGCTTACAGAAACTGCCTCTCTGGTTAACCCTTATTACATTGTAACAGCTAAGCGCCCATCAACATGAGTGACATTGAGTTGGCCGTGCCCACATGGTCACATAACCACCAAGCCACCCCTACTCAGCTGGTCATTAGGGCAGAGAACCGGTTGTTAAATTATTTGAATCCCACCACTGCTTATAACTATTTGTTTAGTGACTGTTTGAACTTACGACGACACTGAAAAAAGTGACTTATGACCATTTTTCATATGACCATTGTGGCATCTCCAGGGTCATGTGATCAAAATGTGGATGCTTGGCAACTGGTTCATATTTATGACGTTTATTTATTTATTTATTATTTATTAATTATATTTCTATACCGCCTTTCTCCCGTAGGACTCAAGGCAGTGTGCATTTTAAAAGATCATTCATATGCTCATGTGTTTAGCCCCGTCTGTTGGAACTTCAGGGTCTTGAGGGCACGGCGGAAAGCACGGAGATCAGGGATATTCCGTATCTCTGGGGGCAGTTCATTCCAAAGGGTTGGAGCCCTCACAGAGAAGGCCCTCCCCCTGGGAGTCGCCAGTCGGCATGATTTGACTGACCGTACCCTGAGTAGTCCCTCCCTGTGAGAATGAACTGGTCGGTGGGAGGCTATTGGTGGCAAAAGATGCTCTCATAGGTACCCAGGTCCTAAGCCATGGAGCGCTTTAAAGGTGATGACTAACACCTTGAATCGCACCCGGAAGACCACAGGGAGCCAGTGCAGCTCGCGTAGGAGAGGTGTTACATGGGCGTAATGAGTTGCGCCCATAATCACCCGCGCGGCTACATTCTGGACCAGCTGGAGCCTGCGGGTGCTCTTCAAGGGGAGCCCCATGTAGAGAGCATTACAGTAGTCCATACGGGAGGTGACTAGGGCATGAGTGATTGTGCGCAAGGCGTCCCGATCCAGAAAGGGATGCAACTGGCGGATCATATAAACTGGCGTTTGCAGTGTCACGGGGTCATGTGATCATCTTTATGATCATGTGATCATCTGTAACAAGCGAAGTCAATGGGGAAGTCATCTTCACTTAACAACCACATTACTAATTTAACAAGTGTTGTGATTCACTTAAGAACTGTGGCAAGAAAGATCACAAAAGGGCACAATTCACTTCACAGCTGTCTCTGTTAGCAACATACATTTGGGGCTCAATTGTGGTCGTAAGTCGAGGACTATCTGTAATGGTGCCCTGCTGCAACCTCCATTTTGTTGCTTTTTCATTGACTTCTCTTTTTGACGTTTCAGGTATTAAAAAGAAGGCAGTTCTATTCACCAGAGAGGAGGCATTTCTGTATTTGAGATTGTAGGCAAATACAAAATGTAAGACAGGTTCACAAATTGTCTGAGCCGTTTCAGACAGTAAGTGTACTAATGGTGCCTCTTCTGTTCTTCAGAGATAAAGTAAGGCTACTGTCAGGGTTCCAAGTAACACATCCCACTCAATAAGAATTCCGAGGCAGGCAAAGTTCTCAAAGAAAATTTTATTGGCACAGACTTGGTGGAAAACCAGCTCTAAGTTCCCATTGGTTTAACATCAGGGGTGAAATGCTCCCGGTTCGGACCGGATCGCCCGATCCGGTAGCGATGGAGGCGGGTGGTTCGGAGAACCGGTAGCAAAAATCTCTGCCTCCCCCTCCATTGCCCAGCTGAGCCGCACAATCATCAGAGACTTTTTTTACTTTTAAAAGCATTTTTTCTACAACCTCTTTGGCCGAAAAAATGTTTTTAAAAGTAAAAAAAAAAGCCTCTGATGATCGCGCGGCTCAGCTGGGATCATCAGAGGCTTTTAAAAGCATTTTTCTACAACTTCTTCAACTGAAGTGGTTGTAGAAAAAATGGTTTTAAAAGTTAAAAAAAAAGTTGGCCACGCCCACTCAGTCATATTACCCCACCACCAAGCCACGCCCACAGAACCGGTAGTAACAAATTTTACATTTCACCACTGTTTAACATGCAATTAAAAGTAAAACTTCATCACTTCCCTCCAGAGTCTCCAGTCTCATGGTCCAATCAGCATACAGCCCAGTTGCTAGGTGACCTCAGTCTCTACCTTTCGAACACCTGCACCAGCGTCCTTGATTCCCAGGGAAAAGAATTTTATTTAGGCTACAACACCCCAGCTATCTCTACACCCTCCTCCCTCCCTGGCCCCTTCGCTCCAGGCTGTGTCAGCCCTGAAGCAATGACGAGAGAAATCTCCCGAGAGAACTACAAAGAAGGAAAATGGCCACAGTTCGGCCAACTACAGGGTTGACAGCTACCTCACCTTCATGCTGACAGGTTTATTTTTAAGCCTCAAAGAGAAGCTGTGCTTGACCGATCTCTTTCTCTCCCAAGGTTTGGGCCACGGACTTAGATCTGCACTACAGCGATCATTTGGCCATGACTCGGGTCGCGCTCTATGTGACAGAGGGGACCTTCAACTGCACGTCAAGTCGCTTCCAGGTACATCTCCCTTCAAAGAAGCCACCTGTGCAGAAGGAACAGACCCAATCCGTAAGTGATGCTCGAATGAAGAAACAAATAAGCAGTTTGTGGCCTAAACCAGGGGTCTCCAATCTTGACAACTTTAAGCCTGGCGGACTTCAACTCCTGGAATTCTGGGAGTTGAAGTCCTCCAGGCTTAAAGTTGCCAAGGTTGGAGACCTCTGGCCTAAACGGTGTTGGTTCCCCATTGTTTGATGTCCTCCTGCACCATCACCCCATTGCACTGGGGACAGCACAATGTGGACCCCATCAGTTTTCCACCCATTATGAAGTTTTAATGTACTAATCCATGGGTTGTCATTACATTTGGAAATTACTAGTCGTTTCCCTGTGCCTGATGTTTTGTGTTGGATTTAGCATAACTGGCCTAAGAGAATTTCTTGATGGATTGTTGCTTCTGGTTCTTAGCAGAAGGGACAGCCTTTGCTGGTTTTATTCTTAGGCAGCCAACTGTCTTGGGCTGATCCCGTAAAAGTCATGCCATGGATGAGGACCAGGGATGGGTTCTACTTACCCTTACTACTGGTTTGTAATGGGACTGCATGTGCGTGCTTCTGCTGACGATGTCCGGGTTGCTGACGATGTCCGGGTTGGTGGGAGGAGCCTCCTGCCAGTTTTACTATCGGTTCTTGCGAACCGGTCCAAACCAGGGACAACCCATCACTGATGAAGACCTGCACAGCTTTTTAAAGCCAAACTCATTGTCTTACAATATTGGTTTATCACTTTCACAAGAAAACTGTGGCTGACAAGAAGGTCTCCTGACTTTCTCCAGCATTTGTTAGTATCTATGGAAGGAATGTAAAGTAAGACTAAGGGTGATATGACAGATTCAGACTCTGGCTGGGCCATTCCAAAGCTTGGATCATCCTCTTTTTTGATCATTCAGTCTTTCAATATTTGAGGGGCTGCCACAAAGACGAGGGGGTCAAACTATTATCCAAAGCACCTGAAGGCAGGACAAGAAGCAACAGGTGGAAACTAATCAAGGAGAGAAGCAACCTAGAACTAAGGAGACATTTCCTGACAAGGAGAACAATTGACCATTGGAATGCCTTCAAAAGTTGTGGATGCTCTATCACTGGAAGTTTTTAAGAAAAGATTGGACAGCAATTTGTCTGAAATGGAATAAGTTTCTGCTTGAGCAGGGGGTTGGACTAGAAGACCTCCAAAATCCCTTCCAACTCTGTTATTATGGAATATTTGGTTCTCTATTTAACAGCATTTTCTTTAAATTTAAGTCTTCTTTTAGCATATCCTTCATGAATGAAGGTCAGACTAACTGCAAGGGGACTTAGTTTTCTTCCATAAGTCAGGAAGCTGAACAATGACACTGGTGAATATTACTTTCCACATACTCATCTTTCATTACCCTTTGGAATAATTAAGTTGGAGATCTCCAAAATACAGCTACTGTTCTTTGCAAACAATCTTCCATGTTGATGTGTAGCTACAATGACATAGAATCCCTTTCTATGTCATTGTAACTACACTCACCCCAAGCTCCATATTTCTATATGCCATTGTAACTAACTCCTTTGTTAATTTTATTATGATAATTACTTTTATTAATTTTATTAGTTGTAATAAAAATTGAATATATCATTGTAACTAATTCTCCCCATGCTCCACATTTTTTTACTATTTTGGCTCTCAAAATTCCCAGGTGGTATGATCAATGGAAACCCATCTTCCTGGGAATTCTGGGATTTGTAGTCAACATATTTGTAGGTTACCAGATACAGTGGATATAGAAACTTTACACACCCCTGTTAAAACGCCAGGATTTGAGATGTAAAAAACTCAGACCACTTCAATATTTTTCCCACCTTTAATATAATGTACAAGCTGTACAATTCAATTGAAAAACAAACTGAAATCTTTTAGGTGGAAAATAAAAATAAAAAATTACTGGTAAAATAATATGGCTGCATAAGTCTTCACACTTATAAGTAGGGTAATGTGGCTGTGTTCAGAATTAGCCAATCACATTCCAACTGACTTTAAATAGTAGTCAGTACACACCTTTTAACATGGCGACAATGGCCCAAGGTATGCCTCCAAATCCACAAAAGAATGGCTTCATGGGAAGATGCTCAAAGTTTTTGAATGACCCAGCCAGACTCTGAACCTGAATCCAGTTGAAAATCTGTGGGGTGACCTAAAGAGGGCTGTGAACAGGACAGGCAATCTGACATTTGCTAGGAAAAGTGGGCAAAGGTTCCCAAGGCAAGGTGTGCCATGCTGATACGCTCCTACCCCAAAACTGAATCATCATTCACCTTTTAATGACCCCATAATTCTATGCGGGGTGGTGTCTAGGCAACTGAATGGAGCTAGCAGAGTGTTTTACTGGCCAGATGCCCTTCCTGTCACCAATGTGGAGTTTTGTTCAGCAGATACATTCTCATTGTGCCCAGAGAGAGAAATACCTGCCTCTACCTAGAATTGAACTCACAGCCTCCTGATTGTGAGGCAAGAGCTCCACCTCTAGGCCACCGCACCACTCCTCCTACCCCAAGACTGAAAGATGTCATAAAATTAAAAGGTCCTTCAATGAAGTATTACTTTAAGAGCGTGCTGTAGAAGATGACCAACCTGAGCCTCAGGGAGGAGTCAAATGCGTCATCAGTTATGAGTCCCTGCGTACCCACAAGGGATCAAAGTGCAGCCGACCTTGAATTCCTTTCTATTTTTAACTCCCACAAATTTCCCTTGGCTGTTAGTAGTTCAGATTCTTGTAGAGAGCTTAAGCTTGCAATAAATCTTTATACCTATTTGAACTGCCTGAATCTCCTGTTTTCCCTGGCATTTGATATCTGCAACTTTATGCAACCACGTTATTGTATTTTTTTTATTCCCCCCCCCCCCGAAATATTTCAGTTTGTTTTTCAATTGAATTGCAGCGTTTATATGTTATGTTAAAGGTAGGGAAAGAATTCTGAAGTGATTTATCTTGATCTGATTTTTTTACATCTCAAAAACCTGGCATTTTAGCACAGGTGTGTTGACTTTCTATAGCTGCTGTATGGGAAAATGGCTTTGTAGCCAGATTTTGTGCATTCCTTTTGGTCTCTTCTCCTCAAGCTACTCTTTGGGGTAAGAGGAGCACAAGGGAGTTCTGATTTAACTCCAGTTCCAGGTCATAAAAATGGCAAGTAAACCAAGCAGTCATTCTTTAAATTAAAATAATTGCAGATTAATGCATATTTGTCACTTTTGACCTGCCCGTTGCCCACAGCACATCGTTTCTTCCTCTTCTTCCTCTTCCCCATTCAGGGGTAAAACTGGAGATCCAGCACATCAGATCTTTTAAAGAACCAGAAAAAACAAACAGAGACAAATCTTTTTACAGCGCATGATCTATAATGAATGATTAAGTAAAAACACTTTATGTGAAATTATGATGTTAATAATGCTTCTGTCCCCGCGAATTTATTATGTGTTCACTGGGCTGCTCGCTTTGATTTTGATAAAATGGAGCGGCGACTGAGTACGAGTGATGGTTTTTATTTTTAGAAATCTCCTTTGCCAGAGCAAATTTCCTAGATACCGCCGCTACTGTAATTATGTAGAAAACCAATCACTCATTATACTTAGGATACATTATCTTTGAGACAGATGAGGCTAAATAAGCAAGACATTAATAATTCATCCCGCAGTTCATTATGCATGTGTTTGTCTGCTTTGTAGCTGAAATAAGCACCTCATCAGACCGATGCCTGCGTTTAAACAATGGTTCGGTGTTATTGCTGCTACATTCGGGTTTACGCTTGTTAAACTGCGATTTGGATTATTTTATCAAGCATCCGTTTCTTTTATTTGCTGCCGTCTTTTGCCAGGAACAAATTTCTCAAAACTTTGGGTACCTGTTCTGGAAGCCTCTCTTTCAGATGGCTGGCCCTGGAGAGAAGGCAGCCAGACACTACCCCAGCCCGTGCCTGCTTGCCTGTCTCATAATAGTGCCTGGGTGAGCATGGTGTGCGAGGGAAGTGGTTGCCACTCTGGTTCGCAGTTTCATGCCACAAATAACACTTGAGAATGAGAGATTTGGGATGAGGGGACCAAACGCTGGACTTTGTATCCACAATATCTTTCCATTAAATTGGAGAGCTAGCTTAAAAATCTCCCTCTAACCCTTTACTCTCACGGTTCTAATACCGTATAGAAAAAATAAAATAAAATAATAAAATTATCCCATTGAAATACAGAATATCAACAAAAGCTGCTCAAGATACCCTCGTTCTAAGGAGCTTCCCAAACTGCCTTTCTACATATGGCACATTTTGAACCCTGCATGCGCCCATTGAAATTCAGGTCTTTACTGGATGATCACAAAAATTACTTGGCAGTGATCAGTTAGCATGGCTGCAACCCCTCGGCTCCCCCCCCCCCCCCCGATTTCTGCCAACAACCAGACACTATTTTGCTTAGCACGGTTTTGCAAACATTGTATTATTAGCCTTCTTGACATTGTGATAGCCAGTTGATGGCACAACAGTGGGCAGCCAGTGCTCCCCACCCCCGTGCCTTTCTTATGGCCCTCGGGGTCCCCTCTGGATCAGCAGTAAAACTCCAAAGGTTGGCACAAGAATTTCCTGCCATTTTGTGATGGAAATAGAAATTGTGCTGCAGGTCAAAATAGACGTGCCACAGTGGGTTATTTATGAATTTATTCTAAAAACCTCCCATACTTGGGAGAGGAAAAATAACAAAATCTGGCCATGTCCTCCATTGTCCTACTCAGGGTTACTGTTAGGCCCTGAAAAATGCCCAAGGATATTTTTTAAGAAAAGAGGAGGAGGAAAAAGTAGAAGTGGTCATGGTGAGAAAGCACGTGTATGACTGAAACCTTAAGACCAATTTTAACATTTAGGTGTATATATGAGGCACAAGAAAAATGTATGAGAGCTACTACATTCTCAAACAAGTTCTCAGCAGTTTTGGGCTGCTGAAGGGGTTTAGGATAACTCAGTGAAGCCAACTCATCTCGGTCAACTCACCACAGGACAACTTGCTGCAATCCAATATGGGATCACTCAAGAGAGGGACAAGTGGCACATCTTGTCTTGCTTTGAGTTTTGAACCTTCTCAACTTAGAAGTCCTTGAGACTGGGGAGGTGAGCTGCAATTCTACTTCTCCCTCTTTTGACTTATCACGCGTTGAATTGTCCCATGGTGAGTCGGCCAGGGTTAGTTGGCCTGGGCAAGTCAACCGCGGCAAATTCTGCTGGAGAAGTATCGATGCTCTCACAAAACCATTCACGTGTAGTTGCGGGACTGCTACAATTCCTTTTAGAAGGCAGCCTGGAGAAGGCTGATCTCGCTAGCCTTCCTAAAGCCTTTCTACCATCTTGCTGACCCTGCTATTTTTTCTGGGGAGGTGAGTTAGGCACTTCTCCAAACTAAATGTTTGCTTTCTGTGAATATTTTTTTAAAAATGGTTGCTGAACAAATGATCGTAAATCAAGGATATCTGTAATTTGCTTTTTTTAAAAAAGATCCTGAGACCTGGAATTTAGTACTTTAATTCTGTGATTTTTGTACCGGTTGGTAAATCCCAGGATTCAGAGTGAGGGGGATCATGTCTGAAATCTTCTCACCCTTGATTTATATACTACAGTCCTTTCGTGTTTATTCTGGATCCAATTTCCATTACCACATTAAACCAAGAAGAAACTTTGGATTTATTATTGTTTTGGACTGATGTTCAGTGTGGTGTGAAAAGATTTGGATTCCCACCAATTAGCCTAAATTTCCTTGCAGAGTGATTGGGGGGTGGGGGGATGTGAGAGGCCTTTGAAATGTCTGAAGTGGGTTCAAAATCTCTCCAAGCAGAAATCTAGATCTTTGTAGCTTTCACACTGAGTAGATCTCAGCCTCGGTGCGAAGTGATGAACGACATAAACACTTCTCTGGGTATTTACTGTATATTGACTTCAGATTTATAGAATGAAACATTGAGAGGTTTAATATCTGTTTTATATTATGCTGCTACTCATTTTGGAATTTCAGTTTGCCACTCAAGATACGAGCCCTGTTGGATTTAGTAACTGCTTTGTATCTTCTGCATCCTGATTAATTAATTGATTGAACTATTGATTAAATTTATATGTCTCCTATCTCACTATTGAGAGCAACTCACTAACTACTGAGGACTGGATTATATCCTTGTAAGAGAGCCTTCCCAAATTATGTGCCTTTTGGATGTCTATCTCTCACTCCTACAATCCTTAATCTTCCAGCAGGAACAGAAACTGAGTTGGTCTGGAGGGCACCAGGTTGGGAAAGCTGCACAGGGCTGCTCTCTCCATCAAGACCATGCAGTCCAACAGTAGATGTGTGAACAGGACTTAATGAATGGAGATGTCTCCTTGAGTTACAGCGCTAATCCTCCTCCTTTATCGGTGTTCAAGGGAGTTGTTGCAAAGGCTGAGATTTGTTTCTTTGAAGAAGGCGAAGAAGAAATATGCCAGGAGGTTTAAGATTTAGCTACTCTTGTATAAATCTGCACTCCAGTCTCGAAGCTGGAATCTCTCAGGGATTCCTCAGCCTTCACTCTTTCTCCTTTTTCCTTTGCCAGACTTCCCTGGTCAGCCGCTACATTCTCATGAGCAGTTCGATTAAGAATGACAACCTTTCCTTAATTTACTATAATGTCTTCCTCCAGATGTGCAAGGCTCATGGGATCGGCTACGATGTGCGGGTAAGAAGGATGCCTGCTTTAATTTCAGTGAAATAACAATAGGAAAATAGGTTGGAGAAGAAATAGAGGGTAATAAACCTCTTAAAATGCGTGAACCACACACGTTAACTGCTTTGGGGAAAGAAACCCCATGTTTTTGCCCCTGTGATCGATTTCAATGAAATCTGTGATTGTGTGCATTTATTAATAGAGTTCAGATACTGAAATCCTGATTTCAGGTCATTAGGACTTGGAGGGAGATGGGGAGAGGAGGAAGGAATTACAAACATATTCTGTTTACAGACACTTTCTCTTGCTGAATACTTGACCACTAACTTTTTATATCAGCTTGGAAGTGAACATCTTAATTGGCTTGCTCTTAAATTATTATTTTTTCTTAAATCACATCCTGTCACGTAACCCGCCTTAGCATGTGATCTTGGGAAATTGTATGTTTAGCATTTCCAGACACAGTTAAAAAAAAAACCTTAACATCCTCTCTCTCTCAACAGCTAAAAGAAGGAACTGTTTTTATCTTGTTTGAAGATAAGAAACGAAACACATTTGGGATGATGTAAGTTCCCAAGGAGTCGCTGGTCCTTGATAGCCCTGGAGTTTAAGATTCCTTCTCTTTGCTTGTCTCCTGAAAGATTAAACCCTGGAGAGAATGGCTCCTTAACATACCCTGATGGCTGAGGCACAGAATTGTGTCAGAAAAGCCAGATTAAAAATATCCATAACTATTTTTACCTAGTAACTATTCTTCAAGAGCAGCCACAGCCCAAGCCTCACTGAAACGGCTGAACTCTTGTTTTTATGGGGGATCTGAGCAACCCCAAGTTTCCAACAGCATGCTCTGCCATTAATAATACTGGGGTTCTCATGCCACCAGCAGCGCTACCTGTTCACATATTTGAGATGCTTTAGCAAAGATAGGACTCCCGTGTTTCAAATGACTCAAGCTTTTGCCCTCCTCCATTACTTGATTAATAAAAAATATTTATTACACAAATCCTTTTTACTGACAAGTTAAAATGGAGCCTCATCTTTTGTATCTCCCTGAAGATTGCCACCTTCGGAGATTGAAAATATTCATTAAATCCCTCCGTCTGACAGGCCCAAATGAGAGGGCGATTGTTTTTAAGCGTGCGAATAGAATCATTGGCAAAGACGTTTCTTTGGATATCATTAACAGAACAATTGGAGAACATCTCCAGGGGGTCCTCATGACCTTTGCTCAGCATCTCTTCATCATCTATCAAGAATTATCAGCACCTAATATGCATGCCGAGACCAATTTTAAGGTGAGGTGTTAATTAACTAACGATCCCCGTTAAATTTCTGTTCAAGGACAGAAAACACCTCATGCTGTATTATAAACAAGTGCTAAACCATCCTCGCTTCTGCTCGTAGCAGTACGTATTTCACAGCTTGCGGGTCAATATTGTGAGATTCCCGGCGAATCTGTTAGTTAAATTTAAGGGTTTTGGTACAGGAGCATGGATTTGCTTGGGCTGAGAGCGATTGGTATATATATTAATTTGATTTATATGCCGCCCTTCTCCGGAGACTCAGGGCGGCTTACAATGCGTTAAGCAATATTTGTTTAAAGCACATACACATACACACACATAACACAACCCTCTCTAGCATGAATGGCTAGCTCCCGAGGAAATTAGATTTTCATTTTGCATACATCCACTCTTGGATTTACTAATTGGAGAGGCAAAAAATGCTCTTCTCCCCAAAGACTTCTCCTATTGATTCGTCAAATGAAACGGTTGAGATGTTTGAAATATTAAAGCACATCCATTAGGAGGAGGCTGTTTATGTTCCAATAGCTGTGGAAGGGTGATGGCAGTAAACCCAGGATAGCCCAATATGATGGCTATCAAAGCAAGGACTTACTCAGGGAGCCTCTGGGGGCCGCTACTGTTGAAGGCACCTCTGGAGTGCTGGTGTTTTGTGAATGGTCACTCACTTGTAGCTCAGCTCCAGCCAACATAGAACATGGAATAATAGGGTTGAAAGGGACCTTGGAGGACTCCCTCCTCAAGAAGGAGACAGTATATCATGTCAGACAAATGGTTCTCCGATTGCTTGGAGCTCCAATGTTGGAGCCCTCACAACTCCTGAGGCAAGCCATTCCACCGATTAATTGTTCTCACGGTCAGGAAACTTCTCCTTAATTCTAGGTTGGATCTCTCTCTTTAGTAATCTTTCACCAAGTACGTCTTGTCCTGCTTTCAGGTGCTTTGGAGAATAGATCAACTCCCTCTTTTCCATGACAGCCCCTCAAATATTGAAAGACTATCGTATCAGCCGTAGTTCTTCTCTTTGTTAGACTAGACACACCCGGTTCCTGCAACCCATCCATTGTAGTTCCAACCTGTACTGCCCACTGTCAATGTTAAGAATTGTATTTTGTGTGCTACTGCACGGTGATGGTTTGGTTCCTACTCCAAAGGTGCAAAAGATGGAATTGGAAATACACTCAGTCCCAGCAGTGATTCTGAGTGATGAACTGGAAAGCAGTGGTCCATCTCAACCCCAGGGAAGGCACCATGAACCCCAGGGAAGGTACCCCACACACAGGTGTCTACAAGGGATGTCAAAAAGTTAAGAGCATCTCTTGATTATATGGACGTAATCCCCATAATGGCTTCTATGACACCACACACACACCCGGTTGACATCGCTTTGTCTGATCTCATTCTTGCATATACTTAGTTCTTTGGGCAGGATTCTGAAAGTTGAAGCCTTATATTCCTGAATGGAAACAAGTCCAACCTATTCAATTTTTGCACAGATCCTGGGAAATGTTGAAGCCACTATTTTGGGTTTCTAGGAACCAAGACTTCTACCCAAACTTCGCCATTGGTTACAAATCCCGGCTGTAACCTTCAGGTGATGGTAGCTTCAGCTTTGGGTGACACCATAAGTCATGAGCCGGGGTCTCCAAACTTGGCAACTCTAAGACTTGTGGAATTCAACTCCCAGAATTCCCCAGCCAGCTGGGAGTTGGAGTTGGAATTCTAGGAGTTGAAGTCCACAAATCTTAAAACTGCCAAGTTTGGAGAGCCCTGCTCATCAGGACTAAAGCCACGTGCACCCCCAGAGATGGGGCAAAATGTGATGCAGTTTCCTTGGCTTTAGCTTGGCAACTTCCATCGACACAGCCTTAGGTGAAGGCACATTATGGTCAGTCCAGAAGCCGAAATATGAGTGAGAGGATGGATGCGGAAATCTGTGGGGCTAATCTGCAGCATTTCCACCTCTTTCTAGGGAGCCATTCAAGACATTGAGAGGATCTTGGGGGTTACAGAACAGAACAAGTTAAAATTTGAAGAGAAAAAGGAGGCCTCAAAAGCGAAAACATCCAAAAAATAGTGAGTAAACCTTCTATCTCATAGCATCTTCCAATAATCCTTTTGCATTTTTCTTTCCCCAGATCACACTTCATGCACTTTGCTTGACTAGGTGACCAGTTGGCTAGACCAAAAAAAAAAACCCATTCATTTTTCCTTAGGATAGCTTTAAAAATCATACTTAGTTGGGCATCACCGTGCATGCCCCTTGGAAGAGAAAAAATGTGTAATAGGATGCAATTGGTCAGTTCCCTCACTCCATAACATCCTCTTGGTTGTATGCCAAATATTTAATATAAACACTATTCCAAGCAATTTATATAAATTACCAGTAATACATATACAAAGAAACCTCACGAATAAAGGCAAATATACGTGTCCCAGGATAATATTGCAAGATTGAATCAGGTTTGGTCACTGGGGCCGGAGATTTAGTCTTCTAGGCTTTAGGATTCATGCTGGAGTCCACCTTCAGGGAACTTCTGTCTAGCAGAGTGTCTGCTGTGGACTACACTATGCCTCGTATTTATGCGGTGTCTGATTGGGTGTGGCTTCACCAGACACCACACAAATATGACGCATAGAATAGCAGCCCAAAGCACACATTCTGGTGGAGAGAAGTTCCCTGAGGATGGGCTCCAGCACCAGTTGGAAAGCTCAGAAGACTCTACCTCCGGTCCGGATAACCAACCTGGGTTGGATCTTGCAAAGAAACCTAAATAGGAAATTTACACCTGCTCTCTTTTAGGGCAAAGTAAACCAATTATTGAAAGTTATTACCGGTAATTGTTTTGGAAGAAAAAATACTTGAATGTTGATTCATTATTTTTTTTTTTGTCTTTCAACAGATTAAAATACACTCTTCACACCTTGAGATTCTTGCCAGGCATCTTCAAACTCTTCGTCTTTTGAAGCCTTCCCCTTTTACAGTTGTAAATCTGAAACTGTTTTTTGGATTTCTGAAAACCACATTTAGGGAAGCTAAGTAAGTCTTAGTAGTGACCCAGTTTTTAAAAACTGTTAATATTAGATTAAATTTCCTCTGTGTGCTTTATGTGAGTATTTATTCCTCCAATAAAATGCAATGTGTTTATATTGGAAAAAATGATTTCCCAATGTCGGAAGTAGAAGACTCTTCTAATTTCTAAGAATTTAAAATTTATTTTTCTTTAAAGGAATGTGCCTAAAATGCAACTGTTGCGTGGAAAAGAAGAAGGCATTTTCGTGTGTTTTATTGGATGATCTACTCAAAAGATCCATTGGGTTCAAGGAGTCATATCCCAATCCATTTTCAATGCCAATAATCCATAAGAACTGAAGGGAATTATAGGAACAGTCACAAGTGGACTTTATATTCGATACCAGATTACATTACGAATAGTTTCACACTTCACAAATTTCTGAGAGTAGTTCTGTTGCTTGGAAGTAATTATGCTGAACAAGATTTAAAACCCATTATCCAAATTTGAAGAAACCTGTTCCTCACAGTGACTGAGTTCAGACAACATGCTTAACTAAATTAATTAAATTAGTGCCTGCACAATATACTAAACTTGGCTAGTTTTGTTTAAAGATCTCATGTGTTTTGTGAGCCCGGATGCTTTGGTATTTATGATCTAAGGAATTGTGCAAGCTCAGTCAATGACTTTATTCAGTAATCGGGCTAAAGGTGCTGTGTGAAAACAGCATAGTCTATTTTTGAGATTCCCATTCTAAATTCATGGGTGTTATCACCAAATCTGCTGAAGTTACTGCCTATTCTAAATTACACTTTTTTTAAAAAGAATAGATCTTTCCCATTGTTAGTACAATTTGCCCGGTTTCATGTTCTCCAATCAGTATTTTTCAGTCTTGGCCAGCTGGGGAATTCTGGGAGTTGAATTCCACATATCTTGAAGTTTGAAAAACATGGCCTTAAACCAGGGGTGTCAAACTCAGGGCCCAGGGGCCAGATCCGGCCCACGGGGTGGTTAGATCTGGTCCATGGGGCCACCCTGAAAAAAGCGAAAGACTGGTGCCTCTGCCAGTGATAATGGAGCTCAGGAGGGCCGCGTGCAGCTCTCCCGAGCTCCGTTTTCACTGGCAGAGGGTTGTAGGAGGCCGTTGCAGCTGAAAATGGAGCTTGGGAGTGCTCAGGCCACCACAGGTGCCCCTGACATGACTGACTTTGAGCTGGCCATGCCCCCCACCCCCGAAGTCAAACAAAACCCTGATGCAGCCCTCAATTCAATTGAGTTTGATACCCCTGCCTTAAACTGATTGCTCATTTGTAACACGGTGTCAAATCCATACAGATCCAGGCAATATCAAGGAAGTGAGAAATACATATTTCATTGTAGAAATACATGCCAGTTGCCAAGTATCTAGACTTTGATCATGTGACTATGAGGATGCTGCAACGGTTGTAGGTGTGAAAAATAGTCATAAGTCACCTTTTCCTGGAGAGTTCGCTTCAACCCGCGACAGTCCGGCTTCCGGCCTGGGCACAGCACGGAAACGGCATTGGTCGCGTTGGTGGATGATCTCTGGAGGGCTCGGGATAGGGGTTGTTCTTCTATCCTGGTCCTATCAGATCTCTCAGCGGCTTTTGATACCATCGACCATGGTATCATGCTGCGCCGGTTGGAGGGGCTGGGAGTGGGGGGCACTGTTTTACGGTGGTTCTCCTCCTATCTCTCCGACCGGATGCAGTCGGTGTTGGCAGGGGGGCAGAAGTCGACCCCGAGGCGCCTTGTGTGTGAGGTGCTGCAGGGATCGGTCCTCTCGCCCCTTCTGTTCAACATTTATGTGAAGCCACTGCGCGAGATCATCCGTGGCTTTGGGGTGGAATTCCATCAGTACGCTGATGATACTCAGCTGTACATTTCCACCCCAGGCCATCCCAACGATGCCCTTGAAGTGATGTCCCAGTGCTTGGAGGCCGTGCGGATCTCGATGGGGAATAACAGGCTCCAACTCAACCCTTCCAAGACTGAGTGGCTGTGGCTTCCGGCGTCCCGATATAGCCAGCTGGTACCATCACTGGCTATTGGGGGCGAGTTATTGACCCCCACGGAGAGGGCTCGCAACTTGGGCGTCCTCCTGGATGCACGGCTGTCTTTAGAAGAGCATATGACGGCCATGGCCAGGGGGGCTTTTTATCAGGTTCGCCTGATTCGCCAGTTGCGTCCCTTTCTGGATCGGGACTCCTTACGCACGGTCACTCAGGCACTCGTCACCTCCCGCCTGGACTACTGTAATGCTCTCTACATGGGGCTTCCCTTGAGGTGCACCCGGAGGCTCCAACTGGTGCAAAATGCGGCCGCGCGGGGGATTATGGGAGCGACAGGGGGCTCCCATGTGACACCTTTCCTGCGTGAGCTGCATTGGGTCCCAGTGGACTTCCGGGTGCGCTTCAAGGTGTTGGTTACCACCTTTAAACCGCTCCATGGCATCGGACCTGGGTATTTGCGGGACTGCCTTCTGCCACCAATAGCCTCCCACCAGCCAGTACTCTCCCACAGAGACGGACTCCTCAGGGTGCCGTCAGCCAGGCAGTGTCGGCTGGTGACCCGCAGGGGGAGGGCCTTCTCTGTGGCAGCACCTTCCTTCTGGAACGACTTCCCCCGGAGATTCGAAGGATATCAGATCTCCGGGTTTTTCGCCGAGCCCTAAAAACTTTTCTCTTCCAACAAGCAGGGCTGGCATAACCCCCCCCCCACACACCTTTTTTTGGAGATATTAGACTTTTAATCGTATAATGGGTTTTAATTGGAAGATCTTAAAAATTTTTGGCCAAAGTGTATAATTCTTTTAAATTCCTTTTAAATTTTGTATTGGTATGTTTTTTACTTAGCTGTGCACCGCCCTGAGTCCAGTAGGAGAAGGGCAGTATATAAATTTAATAAATAAATAATAAATAAATAATAACCCAGAGTTGAAGCGAAGCTGGCTGAGGAACTCTGGGAGTTGAAGTCCACAAGTCTTAAAAGTCACCAAGGTTGGAGACCCCTGCTCTGGAGAACATCTCTAGCCACTTCCAGATATATCAAGGCTAGACACAGGGAAGGGGATCAAGAATGACTGGCTGCAGACGAGGCTATATGCTCCAGAGCGAACATCTAAAGTTCTTCCATGTCCTCAAGGTCCCACTTCATTTTTGCTATCCTCCTCTGAAGCTTCTCTAGCCTGTCCCTCTGGGTTTGCGGTGCCCAGAATCCTGCAGAGAAGGACTCCCGGGCCAAGCAGAGGAGTGGAGTCTACTCAGTGGTGAAATGTAAAATTTGCAAATACCGGTTCTGTGGGCGTGGCTTGGTGGGGGGGGGGTAATATGACTGAGTGGGCATGGCCAACTTTTTTTTTTTACTTTTTACTTTTAAAACCATTTTTTCTACAATCTGTTCAGCTGAAGAGATTGTTTAAAAAATGCTTTCAAAGCCTTTGACGATCCCAGTTGACTTGCCTGATCGGCAGAGGCTTGCTTTCTTTTTTTTAAAGCCTCTGATGATCCCAGCTGAGCCACACGATCATCAGAGGCTTTTTTTTTACTTTTAAAAGCATTTTTTCAGCCAAAGAGGTTGTAGAAAAAATGCTTTAAAAAAAAAAGCCTCTGATGATTGCGTGGCTCAGCTGGGCAATGGGGGCTGGGCAGGGATTTTTGCTATCAGTTCTCTGAACCACCCGCCTCCATCGTTACTGGATTGGGCGATCTGGTCTGAACCAGGAGCATTTCATCCCTGGTTCTACCTACCTTTACTACCAGTTCGCAATGGGATTGCACGCACCTTGCTTCTGCGCATGTGCAGATCGCTTCTGATGACGCCAGGGTCAGTGGGCGGAGCCTTCTGCCAGTTTTACTACCAATTCTATAGAACCGGTCCGAACCGGGGGCAACCCACAACTGCCCCACAACACTGAAAGGGTCCCCGCTATCCCACCCACCCCTCAGCACCCCCTCGCAGCCCACCAGGCCGCTATTTATTATCTATTTATTGTGAAAAAAGAAAGCTGAACCCAAATCCATTGCTAGGATTCATGCGGGGGGCGGGGGGGGCTGCCAGTGTATTGCGGGACAGAAGCTGCACGCTGCCTTCTTATTGCGCAGGAATTTGATTCATTAGCGCAATCTCGCTCTCCAAAGATCATCCAGGTTGAAGGATGGCACATTATTATGGGGGGGGGGGTGGAGGAGAGAAGCTGCTCGCGGAGTCCCTCTCCAGGAAGCCCCCCCTCAAGCGCGGGTATGTGCTTGGGCTCTAATGCAGGGGTCTCCAACCTTGGCCACTCTAAGCCTGGCGGACTTCGACTCCCAGAATTCCCCAGCCAGCTTTGCTTTGTGCCTGAAGGACTTTGCTTTAAGCCTGGCAGCAAAGCTGGCTGGGGAATTCTGGGAGTCGAAGTCCGCCAGGCTTAAAGTGGCCAAGGTTGGAGACCCCTGCCTTATACCATTGAGGGCTTAAATTATGACCGTCTATGATGCCTATATGTCACCTAGCCTAACATGGCTGGGTCCAGTGTTAAGTCAGGTCATAACTGTGTGTTTTTTTTTAAACACCAAGATTTGTCTAAAATAACAGAATGCCGGCTGGGGAATTCTGGGAGTTGAAGCCCACACATCTTAAAAGCTGCTGAGGTTGAGAAACACCGACTTAAGTCCTTAGCCCTCCTCTCCCTATGAACAAATCGCCTCAGCGTCCCTCAAGGGCGGCTGGGGAATTCTGGGAGTTGAAGTCCGCCAGCCTTAAAAGTGGGCCAGCGGCGGTAAGCGCCTCCCACGTCACGCCGACGCAGCCGGGCGGGGGCGCGCACGCAGGACTGGCGTGCGGCGCAGGCGCGGTGGCGGGGTGCGGGGCGCGGGTGGGCAGCTGCGCATGGGTCGGGTGAGGCGGGCGGCGGGGAGGCTGCACGCGGGGCTGCTGCGGGCCCTGCTGTGGCCGTGGGGGGCTCCTCCGCAGCCGGCCGCCTCGGAGGTGCTGACCCTCCACCTGCTGCAGCGGCGGCTGCCCCCCTGGACCTCCTTCTGCGTCAAGTACAGCGCGGTGCGCAACGACCAGTTCGGCCTCTCCAGCTTCAACTGGGCGGTGCGAGGCGCCAACTACCACGTGCTGCGTACCGGCTGCTTCCCCTTCGTCAAGTACCACTGCTCCCGCGGGCCCCACCGCGACCTCCACGCCCAGGACGCCCTGCTGGCCGCCCTCAAGATGCTCAACTTGGGTGAGCGCGGGGCCCTCGGGCGCCCTCTTGCAAAGGCCCTCCGGGGGCTCGGAACCCCTCCCCCCTTTTCAAGAAGGGCGCGCTTGCGCAGCATAAACCCCCGGCTTTAAAGGGCCAGGAAAGGAACCTCACGATGGGGAAGAGGGTGGGTGGCCTGGAGGCCTTTTGCTAGTATCAGGGACAGAGTCAAGAATCACTTGAAGGGTTAATACCGTGATGGAATTGGAATAGAATAGAATAGAATAGAATAGAATAGAATAGAATAGAATAGAATATGGAAAGGAATAGAATAAGAATTAGAAATAGGAATTGAATTGAATTGAATTGAATTTTTTATTGGCCAAGTGTGATTGGCCACACAAGGAAGTTGTCTTTGGTGCATAAGCTCCCGGTATACATAAAAAGAGTAGATATGTTCATCAATAAGGCCTTGATTATAATACCACCACTTTATAATACCACTTGCGGAATCCTGCATCCAGTTTTGGTTGACACGATGTAAAAAGAAAATGTTGAGACTCTAGAAAGAGTGCAGAGAAGAGCGACAAAGATGATTAGGGGACTGGAGGCTAAAACAGGAGCGGTTGGCAGGAACTGGGTATGTGTAGTTTAATGAAAAGGAGGACTAGGGGAGACATGATAGCAGTCTTCCGATATCTCAGGGGCTGCCACAAAGAAGAAGGGGGCAATCTATTTTCCAAACCACCTGAAGGCAGGACAAGAAGCAATGGGTAGAAACAATTCAAGGAAAGAACCAACCTAGAAGTAAGGAGAAATTTCCTGACAGTGAGAACAATTAATCAGTGGAATAACTTGCCTCCAGAAGTTGTAAATGCTCCAACACTGGAAGTTTTAAAGAAGAGATTGGATAACCATTTGTCTGAAATGGTATAATGTTTCCTACCTGAGCAGGGGGTTGGACTAGAAGACCACCAAGGTCTCTTCCAACTCTGTTATTCTATTCTATTATTATTATTTCTGCTGCTGCTGCTGCTGCTGCTGCTGCTAGGAGTTCACTTTCATTGATGAGAAAGTTTTCACTTTGTTTTGTCCACCAGGAACCAGGTCTGTGTTGACCTGCAAGCTTGCATGGCTCCCAGCGACTCTGTGGCTGTCAATCAAAATAAACCAATTAAGAAAAGGAGAGAGAAACATTTCCTTCCCCCCCACCCTTCATTTTCCAGTTGCATTCTGTACGCTTTTTCCCAAGAAAGTTCTCCAGTTCAAAATGTTCTGGAAACCCCCCAGGACTCTTGGATCCCACTGGCTCTGACCAGCTGCTTAGTGGAGTCACTTGACTTCGTGTACAGGTAGTCCTTGACTTCCAACCACGATGGAGCCCAACATTTCTGTTGTTAAGTGAGAAATTTGTTAGAGAGTTTTGCTCCATTTTCTGACCTTTCTTGCCACACTTGTTAAGTGAATCACCGCAGTTGGTGAGTTAGTCACTCAGCTGTTAAGTGAATCTGGCTTCCCCATTGACTTGGCGTGTCAGAAGATCGCAAAAAGGGGTGGCATGACCTGGGGACACTGCAACCTCATAAATATGAAACAATTGCCAAGCATCTGAATTTTGATCACATGAGCATGGGGATGCTTCAAAGGTCATAATTCTGAAAAACGGTCATAAGTCCCATTTTTCAGTGCCGTTGTAACTTTGAACGGTCATTAAAGGAATGGTTGTAAATCAAGGACTACCTGTATTCCCTTTTTTTTGCAAGGTGATGCTCAATGATGGACCCGAGACTGCTATTCCTAGCAGTCACTCAGACCACCTTTTCACAACTGAGATCTTTTTCTTTCCAAAAACTCTTGTTCAAGGCTCTTTCTTACATTGAATAAATAAGGGCTGGCTGGGTTCACATCCAGCACTTAGCTTCAAACAAACCACAGTTTAGCCTAAAGTTGCTGGTGTTTATGCTTATTTTCTTTTCCAGCTGTATCCTGAGTTTATTAGTAAAGCTGTTCTGAATAGTGATAGTCGTGCGACTCTTAACCTGTTTCTTTTTGCACTAGGAATCCCAACTTTATTATACGGAATTAGCTCTTGGTGCTTTACCGGCGTCACCGAGACTGTTCAGACGTGCTGTGGTCCGGTCACTATTTACTTCCTGAATAAAGAAGACGAAGGTGCTGTGTACTAAAATGTGGTTTCAAAAACTTAGTGTGCTAAATTAATAAAGAACAGAATAATTTTCTCAATTTGTTGCTGTGTCAACATTCTTATGCAAACAGTATATGTATTTTTTCAAGGCATGTTCCTATTGTTGAAACATATTACTTTCCTTTGATTCTGTAAAACATCAAATACATGTTGAATTATGCACAAATGCAAAACCAAACAAAGCTCTGGGAAATTATTTGAATTAACTTCTTCCATCCAAAGCTGACTTTTGCCTCTTAATTGATACTGATTTTTTGCGATCTTACCTCATTATCCAATTCTTAAGTACAATTTAAAAGCAATATGTTTCTTAATGAATTTTTAAAAAGAAATAACTGATATTCAAAACAGAGGTTCAGTTCTCTCTGATAAATAGAAGTTGTTTGTATTAAAATCCAGAGTTTTGAAGAAGAAAAAATGCCTGAAATTTCAGAGGGTTGAATGTTGAATGTACCTGCAGGCAGCTAGAGTGATTGTGATCTGGCCAAAATTAAGTACCTGTTCAATCCTATTGCTTTCAATGGAAGATAGTTAAATATGCTTTATTATTTGACTCAAAATGATTTAGAATTAACACACAATATGACTTTGTCATGTGCTTAATGTAGAAAATTATATTCACTCAGTCACTTTAGTTTGACCTCCAAAGCTTTCCTGATAAAGTATTGCAGAAATAATGTAGTTATGAAAACAGATCTAAAAGCATGTATAACATTTGTTCATTTTAAATTATTTCAGCAAGCTATTTTCATCTGGGGCGTTTGCTGTAAGACAAAATATAAGTTATTTTTCAAAAGGCTCTTGTTAGATTTTGTGTAAGTATATTTCTTAAAATCCATCAGAATTTAATTGAATTTTGAATTGCTTTCATTCAGAAGACAAGTAGTACATTTGTTTTAACTGCAGCTCTAAATCTGTAATCAAGTATAGTATATATGATACCAAAGAATATTCCTAATACAAGTTAAATAAATAGTTCGCCCAGAGGAGTAGCTGGTGTGTTACATTAAGCTTCATTAATAATAAAAGTGACTATTAGCATTTTGCTAGATTGGTTGAAACTTATGTTCCCAGTAATGGGCAGAATTAAATAAGTGCAGCTCATAAGTTAAAGTCAAATACTGCTCGTTCATTGCTCTCGATTTTGTCAATACTCTTCTTTAAAGGTTTGGTCTCAACACAAGACTGATAAAATGTTTTTTAATTACCACGCAATAAATAAAGTTTCCCCTTGGAGTGGCCTGTTCACTAGCTGCAGCTTATTTGATTTCTGATAATGGAGAGTGCTGACTTTGCTTACCTGTTTTTCGATAAGTGGAGGGAACGCGGCTCCTTGTCTATATAGCGCTGGGCATCCCTCCTTGGAGAATCTCCTTGACAAACAACTCTATTGATTCCCTAGAATTTGATAGTGTTTGCAGCATTAATAGCAAGCAGAGTCTTGCTCAGGGCTCTCATGGTACAACAAGTAGGCAAATGTAGTAAGAAATTTTCTTTTTATTACATGAAAATCAATGGATCTCCAGTACTTCAAGGGTTGATCATGGTGAAGGGTGAACTTGGAAGATGACAGAGGGCAGAGTTCAGAGGCAATCATAGTTATCATTAGGGGCTGTTTGTGTGACTACTTGTTGTATTTAAACAGAAGGTGCGTTGTTCAGTTGATGTGAGGCATCCCACTGTAGATGATGGGATAGATTAATTCTATTGGGAATGAATTTGGGTAGGTATCATCAAAAAAAACTCTTGGGACTATTTTGCCAAGGCAGGTATTATTATTTCAGTTTATGTGACTGCCCATCTGAAATTCACGATTATCAAAACTAATAAACAGTATTTTAAAAATGCAGAAATAAATCAACAATTCAGGTAGAAAGCCCACACAAATTTAATACAGTGATTGCATCAGCTCTGCTATACATCCAGATCTCCAGGCCCAGTGACAAAACCACATCTTGAAGTCTTTGCAAAAAACCCAGCAAAGTCAGGGCCCATCTGATCATCCAAAGGGCAGATGCCACAGCAAAACAGGGTCTCCTCTTAGCTACCACCAGCTGATGATCCCTAATAGAGTTCTGGAGCGCCCTTTCCTGCAGGACCTAGTGCAGTGGTCTGTGGACTTCAAGTCCCAGAATTCTCCAGCCACCGTAGCTGACTGGCTGGAGAATTCTGGGAGTTGAAGTCCACAAGTCTTAAAGCTGCCAGGTTTGAAGACCTCTGACCTAGTGGGACAGGTGTAATCCACAGGAAGAGGCAACGTGCTAGCTGTGATTGAGTACATGAAGGCCTCAGGGCTGTTCTCCTTTGCTGAGCATGGAGGACCTGGAATAATGGTTTTTAATGAGAGAGAAGCCAATTCCAGGTAGATCTTTGGGACAATTCCAAAAAATAGGAGCTAATTAGTGATGAAGACCATAAGCTTTCCCACACTGGAGGTTTCAAGCAGAAGCTGAGCGGATCTTAGGAATGTTCTTAGGTGGATTCCAATCCTTGGAGTTGGCACTTGCCACTCAAGTTCCTTCTCAGACCTAATTGTGGCATAGAATCCATAACCCATAGTCAGAAACCTGACTGGTTCTTATCATCCAATTCCTGACTTGTTTAGAAAACAAAAGATTGGATTTCCTGTTTGCACTTAAGTCAAGAACCGGCAGATTTGCTAATTGAGGTAAATCGAATTACTCCAAGACTTAGGCTTAGCACTGTGTCAACTTTCAGAGTCTACTATGGCTTGTGCCTGTGTCAACTTTTTAAGAATTATATAAGCACGCTCTGTCTTAAAACTTCTATTCTTGCATTCCTGTTTAAAAGGATAATGGAGTGAGTGTAAAATTTGGGCCCTGAATAAAAAAATAGGTTTCTAAGGAGAAAACAAACAGGGTCTCCACATTATACAAAGCCTAGTCTTATTTTACCTGTGATCGGTTTAATGACTCAAATTGGCTGGGTTCTCCCAATTCTGATCTGTCCCTTGTGATTTACAAACGCCTGTGATGGAGTTCCTATAGCATGTTAAGCCAAGCGGATCATTTGATGGCTTGCTACAGTGTGTGAACTCAAGATCTAAAATAATTCACATATGTCTTCTGTGTGGTTGTTTTGCATGGATCTCAAATGTGAAGCTGCTTCGTCCTGCCTTCACACGCACAAATCTGACCTTTGCAGCATGTTACTCGCAGGAGAGAGGAAAATGCAAAAGGTTGTTTGCACATCTACTGTAGTATAAAATAAGCTCTTGTACGCAAGTGACATAAACATCCCTTGAACGTGCCCTTTTGGTTTCATATCCTGATAAGTGGTGGGTTTTTTCCCCATCTCCTCCCCACTCCATCCTTGGGAATGTCCTTACCCTTAGCTTTCAGTCCTCTACCACCCCCCCATCCTACATGGCCAATTATTTCTGGTGTTTTTTTCTCCTGTTCAAACCTCCCACCCCCACCTGTTTCCTGGCTTTCCAGCGTCATTGGCAATAAAACGACTGGGCAGGTATTTTCAATACCTCTTCAAAATGCATTTAAGATGCCCGGAATACATGACCTTCCAGGAAATGCGATCCTTTGAAACACAATAGTTGCTCCGCTTGGATGTTTCTCCCCTCCTTTAATTATCTCTTTTCTTTGGTAGAAGGGCAGTGCTTAAAAAAGCAAAGGAGAGGGAGATGATGAACATCAGGGAAGTCAGCCTGATGAAACACATGCCAGTAACCGAAACCTTCGCCTAAGCCTGCTTGATAGGTATCGGGCTTGTTTCGGTGTCCCTTTTAAAGAGGAATGAGTGGTGGGAGCACCTTAAACTAAACGAGTACTTAGCCTGACATCTTATCTGGGTCAATGGTCTAAGGTACCAGAGTTAAACTGCTACTGTAAATTAATGGAAAATGTAACTGCGCTTTGCTAAAAGATCAATGTCCAATAAAGGCCACACAATCAAATCTTGTTGCCATGATTGAGATCCTTAATTGCCTTTCAAAGGTAAGGTGGTAATCAACATAGGTTAAACTGATCTTTTTTACTAGTTCAATTATATGCTAATGGCTAGTGCCAAGGCAGAATCTTTAACTACTTTTATGTATTAAATCTTATGTTAGTAATGAAAAATTACTTAAGCTCCCCAATCAATAAAGTGAGAGTCTTAATTACTATATTTCACTTTTAGACCTTTTGTATGTTTGACAAATTTGTCCACTAGAGATTTTTCAACAATAAGAAACATTATTAACAGAAGCCTCGTCCCTGGAGTATTGTTTACTAATCCAAAAAGCTGAAATTTGTTGGATGTTTTGTGTATACGTGTTAATGGAAATGTCAGGCTTGCATTAATACTTACAAATGCCAATATGTAATAGTCTCAAGCATTGATGTTTGCGTAAAGATCGATTGGAGGGCCCTCTTGGGCATTTCTTTTAATTCCAGGACTAAACTTCAACCAGGACATTTTAAGTTAGAAATGCAGAAAACATAGAATAAGCCCTTGGACGGAAACCCCTGGCTTCCCCCACGTAGCTTCCCCAGATGTGTGGGGACTGCAGCTCCAAGTCCTGTCCAAACGGTGAGTCTTTCCCTGAGAATTTGGGAGTTGCAACATCTGGAGGGAACTGATGGCTTTGACAAAAACAGCACGGAGCTCTGTCATCTAGACTGACCTGCAATCTCGTTTTCTTCAGATTTTGAAACTTGAGAGCCGAAAGAAGTCAAGATATAGAATACTGTAGTAAAATGAACCACATGCCTGTTTCAGACTTAGTAGCAAGGAAATAAATCTTATTGATTTCTTTCTTGATTTCACAGGGGCCTTTTAAAGTAGTATTTTGGCAATTCGTGTCTTGAGAAGAAATCTCAACAAAACTAATCATTCATGAATGATGAAAACATGTCCGAAATACTTGGAAACCTAATATTGTAAGGTTTTATTTCCACAAAAAATAAGACTGAAGATATTGCAGATAACGAAATATAATCTGGCTCCCACCAATAACCTAAATGAAAATTAGTATGTTGTCATTACTGTGAATTGGCTGGAGTTCTGTGAAAGACTGGTATACGAAGGTTTGTATTAAATGCAAAAATATCCTGGATAAAGGTCATTTCATTGTTTTGTTTACAATAATGTTTTATAATATAAGCATAAATAACTGCTTTATTTATGAAAAGAATAAACCACCATCCTGCCAATCAAAGTCCCATTAAATATCTCTTGAGGAACTGAGGCGTGTGGCCTTTGAATTCTAGGCTCACTTGAGAAGTTTCTGTCGTCTGTATCGGACAACTAAATAAAAACATCAGTGATGTACGATGGCAACATCTTGCTTTTATTTCAAAGATACAAGACACTTAGCCAGGATTTCTCTTAGAGATGTTTGCATCCTTTTAAGCCCAGTTTATGAGCTCTGGGTTACCTCATGACAAAGTTGTTATTTCAGTGATTGCTATAGTACCAATTGGACCCAACTGCTAAATGTGATGGAAAGCAATTGTTTCCCCAAAGGAAAGTTCTGAATTTTAAAATTCATTTAAAAACTGTAGCACTAAAAAAGAAGAAAAAAATGTATGACGCTCAAGAAGGAGCAGGTAGAATTATGAACACTATTAAAATCATGGTCTCTTAGTTAACTTGTATACATAAATCTATTTGAGTTTTTCTTTGAAGAAATGACTCCAACATAGAGTCATTATATGCCTTTTGATTCATGGCCCTCGTTACATACATGCTTTGTAATAGATGAATAATTTAGTAAGAAAAATCACAATAATTTTGTTGTTACTCAAAAATTTATAGGTCGGCAAAAACAATTACAAAGCCCCTCAAGCTGGCTGAGGAAAGTTGTGGAATGCTTTAAGCTTGTGCAATCCATACCCAGACAGGCAATATTTTGGGAAATCGGGAAGGACACCTCAGGCTTGCACATGTTGGATTTTTTAGGAAAAATATATATAATTGCAGCCCCTCCCAATAAGATGTTGCATGACTGGCATATTCTGTGGAAACTCATCTATTGAAATGAGGTGGATCGGTTGCTTTTGTGGTGGTGTGGAGACAATAACTTGGTCCTTAACACCAAGGAGCTTATAGTGAATTATAGAAGGAATAGATCAGACATCCATCCCTTGCTTATCAATGGAGACCAAGTGGAGCAAGTGGCCAGTTTTAAGTTTCTGGGTGTTATCATAAAAGAGGACTTGACCTGGGGTGCTCAGATTGCAGCGCTGGTCAAAAGGGCCCAGCAGAGATTATACTACCTGAGACTTCTCAGGAAACAACAGCTGAATGAAAAACTGCTGGTGACCTTCTACCGCTGCACCATAGAGAGTATTTTAACTTACTGCACCTGTGTATGGTTCACCAATTGCAGTGGCAGATAGGGCAGCACTCCAGAGGGTCAACGTCATTGGTTGCCCTTGCCCCTCTTTGGAAGGGCTTTATAGCTCCTGCTGCTTTAAGAAAGTTCAAAACATCCTTAAAGATCCATCTCATCCTGGATCTCACCCTTTTTTCGAACTATTACCATCTGGCAGACGGTACAGGATAATAAAAACAAGGACAAATAGGCTGAAAAACAGCTTCTATCCCAGAGCAGTAACCATATTGAATTCTGCTGTATGGTGCAATCTTAATACAATTCAATTGTATAGAATGTGAAGGATGTGTGTTTGTGTTTTATTTTTATAGTTATAATGTACACTGAAGATGGCATTTAATTTTGTTGTACAAGGTGCAATGACAATAAAATAAAGTAAACTGAAAAGACTGAAAAGTTGCAGCCAGCTGGGTGTTTTTCAACCTCAGTCAGTTTCAGATGGATGGACTCCAACTCCCAGAATTCCTCAATCAGCAAGCTTAATCCATCCTGAGGTTAAGAAAGCATCCAACTAGAGTCACCAAAGTGGCTTCAAGCTGAAATTTTGAAGAAATTGCAGAGATCCTTTCTTGGCTGAAAAAGAATCAGGAGTCTGCTAGCATCTTTTCCCACTAACAAATTTTGATTGAAACACATACACTTTTGTGATGTTAGCAGCTCACTTCATTGGATACACAAACTGATGTAGGAATTAAATTGGGGTGGGAGGAAGGGAGGGGATCATGTAAGCTGCATCTCCCCTCCATTTTCCCCACCTCATCCCATTTTAAATCCCAGATCAATTCAGCCACTCTTTGCAGCTGATGAAGTAAGGGGCAGCTTTTAATAACATTTTTATCCGCCTTTTGATAACATTTGTTACTCTGAAAAAGCGCAACCAGACTGCTGATTTCTTTGCACCATAAGCAGGGCTCTCCTACACAATCTAGAACAAGAAGATCTATTAGAGGACGTGTCCTCAACTCTGCACATTATCAGAATGTTCCATCCCCCAATTTAATACTTTTCCCCCCTCCTCCTCCTACCCCCCCTCCTAGAAGAATGAAATATTTTGAGGAATATTAAAAAGGAAAGATATTATATTTCCCTAAATGAGAAATGGAGAAACGTGTTTTTTGAAAGACAGAAAGCAGATTCAGTCTATTCCCCCACCCAGCAGATATTTTGTGCCCATTAAGAAAGATTGGGCCACCCTATCTACAAAACAAAAAACCTTCAGCTTCAGGATGATGGGATTAAGAAGAACAGGACATGATCCTTCAGGACATAATAGGATTAACCCACTACCATTTAGCAGAAGACACAGAGCTCACTACATTGCATCTCAGTCATTGCATCATCTCAAAGCAGTCCAAACTTCAGCCAAACCTTGGAGCTCAGACAAACACCTAGGATTTGTATTTCCTCTTTTGCCTATAGAGCCAGCTATGTCCCCTACATAACCCCTACATGCCCCCATGGGAGTCTGACAACAGCCAATAGGATACATGTTCTTGCACAGGAACAGGAAGTTCAAGTGCAAAGGCCAAAGAAGGTATAAAAGCCCCTCACTTATCAACTCAATTTTGTCTGCTGAACCAGAACCGTGTGCTTGGTGGTTCTGTTCATCATTAAACCATCTTTCCAATTGGCCTCCATGTTTCCAATATCTTTCTCCCAACTTGGAACTGAACCACCACCACCACCATCTCCTCCTCCTCCTCCTTCATGCTTCTCTTTTCCCAGTGTTGAATCATTCTTGGCCAAACCTTTATTTTATTGATTGATTAAATTAATATGCTGCTCATTATTTTATTTATTTAATTAATTAATTAATTAATTAATTTGTATACCACCCTTCTCCCAATGGGACTCAGGGCGGTGAACAGCCAAAATTAAAATACATATAAATACAAAAGTTATAATAGTTAAAATGCATTAAATTAATCGGCCTCCCAATTTAAAACCCCAAATCTTATAAAATTTAAAATCCCACTAAAAACTATTTAGGCTAGGCCCACTTGATAGAATAAATATGTCTTCAGGGCCTTACGGAAGGTCTGGAGGTCCGGGATCAGTCATATTCTGGAAGGTAGCTCATTCCACAGGGCGGGTGCCCCCACTGAGAAGGCTCTCCCCCTGGGGGCCGCCAGCCGGCATTGCTTGGCCAATGGCACCCTGAGGAGGCCCTCTCTGTGAGAGCGTATTGGCCGGTGGGAGGTTATCGGTAGCAGCAGGCGGTCTCGTAAGTACCCTGGCCCTAAGCCATGGAGCGCTTTAAAGGTGAGAACCAATACCTTGAAGCACACCCGGAAGACCAACGGGAGCCAATGCAGCTCGCACAGGAGAGGCGTTACATGGGAGCGCCACGACGCTCCCATAATCACCTGCACGGCCGCATTCTGAACCAGTTGGAGCCTCCGGGTGCTCCTCATGGGGAGCCCCATGTAGAGAGCGTTGCAGTAGTCCAGGCGAGACGTGACGAGGGCATGGATGACCGTGCATAAGGAGTCCCGATCCAGAAAGGGGCGCAACTGGCGTATCAGGCGAACCTGATAGAAGGCCCCCCTGGCCACGGCCATCATATGCTCTTCTAAAGACAACTGTGTGTCCAGGAGGACACCCAAGTTGCGAGCCCCCTCTGTGGGGGCCAATGACTCGCCCCCAATAGCCAGCAATGGCACCAGCTGGCTATATTATTAAATGTATATGTCACCCATCTCACTCTGAAAAGAAATCATTGTGTTGTTTACGTTTGTTTAGGAAGTGCCATCCTCATGCTGTGGCATCTGCAGAGGACAAGCCACAAGCCACGCAAGGATGGCAACCAGCAACCTCTGTAATTATTCCTTGCATCAGGGCCCCCATCTGAGCCCCAGGTTTCCAATAGAATTCATTCAGGCTTCTCATCAGTTTAACCTCTCTGTAACACAGACTGCTTCGGTCCTCTCCTCCCAATAAATTAATCAGTAAGCATCATTGAGCGGTCACGAGCACCCAACCTAAAGGAGCATCGTGCCCACTGATTTGGAAGGATTCCTGCCGAGTCAGTGGGTTTCTGGGTCCTCCTCAGAACCCCAAATGCCATTTCTGACTGTGCCCAAACTGGGTTTGTGTGTATGCCCAGGAATGGACAGAAGGTGATGCTTGACAACTGATGTCTCCACCTGGAACTGGCCAAGAAAAGCTCCAGCCTTAAACCAACCCAACAGTCAATGGATTTTTCCTGAAGGTTTGGGAGAGGAACATTGTGAAGCAGAGGCGTCCAACCTTGGCCCCCTTTACAACCTGTGGACTTCAATTCCCAGAATTCTGGGAGTTGAAGTCCACCAGTCTTAAAAGTTGCCAAGGTTGGATATCCCCAGTGGTGAAATCCTGCCAGTTCTGTCTGGCTTGCGTGAACCTGTAGCGGCGGCGGGGGTGGTTTGGCGAAACGGTAGCGGCAGCAGCAGGAGGCTCCGCCCACCCACCTGGATGTCGTTTTTGACCCTCTGCGCAAGCACGGAAGGCTTTGTGCATGCACAGAGGGTCAAAAATCAGACCTGATGATGGCATGCATGCGCACTTCCAAACTGGAAAGGAAGGTAAGTAGATTTTACCCCTGTATACCCCTGATTTAAATAAACCTGGTTCTCCTTCTCAGACTGCTTCTTCATTAGATCGAATCCACGATCAGTCATTCTACAACAGTTCATCTAGTGACCTTTCAAAGTTACAACAGCATTGAAAAAAGGGATTGATTGATTGATTGATTCGATTTATATGCCGCCCTTCTCCGGAGACTCAGGGCCGCTTACAATGCGTTAAGCAACTTCCAATCATTGAAGCACCCCTGTGGTCACATGATCAAATTTCAGACCCTTGGCAACTGACTCATATTTATGATGTTTGCAATGTCCCAGGATCATGTGAGCTCCTTTTGCAAACGTTCTGACAAGCAAAGTCAAAGGAGAAGCCAGATTCCCTTAACACCCTTGTTACTAACTTAACAACTGCAGTGATTCACTTAGCAACTGTGGCAAAATAGGTCGTAAAATGGGGCAAAATTCACTTAACAAATGCCTCGGTTAGCCACAGAAATTTTGGGCTCAGTTGGGGCTGGAAGGTGAGATCTACCTGCATAGAACATAGGATAAGAAGGTGGGTAGGATAATATTCAAAAATTGTGAATATTCCAAGGAGAGGCCCCAGGTGGACTTTGGGGCAGAGGTGAAATCTAAAATTTGTTACTACCGGTTCTGTGGGTGTGGCTTGGTGGGGGGGGGATAATGTCACTGGGTGGGCTTGGCCAATTTTTTTTTAACCTTTAAAACCATTTTTTCTACAACCTCTTCAGTGAAGAGGTTGTAAAAAAAATGCTTTCAAAAGGCTCTGAGGATCCCAGCTGAGTTCCATGATCGCCAGAGGCTTTTTTTCTTTTCAATACCTCTGACCATCAGGCAACTCAGCTTGGATACTCAGAGGCATTTAAAAGAAAAAAAGGGTTTTTTATTTTAAAAGCCTTTGATGATCCCAGCTGAGCCGTGTGATCATCAGAGGCTTTTTTTTTAACTTTTAAAAGCATTTTTTCGGCTGAAGAGGTTGTAAAAAAAATGATTTAAAAATTAAAAAAAGCCTCTGATGATTGCACAGCTCAGCTGGGATATTGGGAGGGGGCGGGGGCAGGGATTTTTGCTACCGGTTCTCCGAACCACCCGCCTCCATCACTACCGGATCAGATGATCCGGTCCGAACTGGGAGCATTTCACCCCTGCTTTGGGGGTCCGGTAAGGTATCGTTGGTCCCTTGGCACTTCTCCAGCCAGATTCCTTTCCTGCCAAGGGGCAAAGAAGAGAATCTGATTGGGGATTCGATCTAAAGAAGGAGCAGTCTGAGGAGGAGAACTAGGTTTATGTAAATCAGAGATATCCAACCTCGGTAACTTTAAGGGCCTGTGGTCCCTTCCAACTATACTATTCTAATGTCCTATTAAATTCATGCCATCATCTTTCAATTTATTAGGTGCGGCTAATCTACAGTTTAGATTCAGAGTGGTGGGAATTTAATAATAGTAGGAGGCAAGATAAAGATAGGTCATTACCACCACCACCCCTTTGGTTACTTAACATATTTATGGATAAATGCATTAGGGATCGTTCCCCTGATGCTGCAACACCCGTCATAAATATGAGTCCTTTGGCCAAGCCATTGGTCACGTGGCCACGGGGATGGGGCAACAGTCGTAAGTGTGAAAAACGGTCCTAAGTCACTTTCTTCAACGCCTTTGCAATTTCGGATTTCGGTCACTGAATGAACTATTTTAAGACGAGGACTAGCTGGGTTGCAAAGCGGGAGGAGGGGGGAGAGAAGGAGAAGCTGCCAGCGCTCCTTGAACGAAGCTGGGAAGGCGGGGGGGGGAGGTCTCCCCTGGGTGGTTCTGGTGGCGAGGCGTTCCGCGGGCAGGGCGGGTGCGCGGCCCCGCGCGCGAGAGAGATGGGAGCGGGGGGGGGCCGCGCGGGAGCGCGCTTGGAGGGCGGTGCCTGCGGCCCGAGCCCTTCCGGCCTGGCGCGGCCTAGTCCCGCGGAGAGCGCTGCGCCGCCGCCCGGGGATGCTCCTGCTGGCCCTGGGCGACCCCGGGATGGAACCGGCCCGGCCCGCGCTGGTCATCCGCATCCGCATCCCGGACGGCGGCGGCGCCGTGGACTGGACCGTGCACCCCGCGCCGCAGCTGCTGTTCCGGGACGT
This sequence comes from Ptyas mucosa, assembly GCA_012654045.1. NCBI lineage: Eukaryota > Metazoa > Chordata > Lepidosauria > Squamata > Colubridae > Ptyas > Ptyas mucosa. Next base: position 9,060,514 of record WNWU01000044.1, read on the forward strand.
GCTGGTGAGGGCGCCCGGGGAAGCGGCGCTGGGGGGTCTAGGGGCGGCGGAGGGTCGCCAAGAGCTGCGGATGGAGCCGAAAGACGGGAGCCCGGCTGGGAAGGCTGCTCTGGGTCGCGCGTGGGGCGTCCTCCGTGGGGCTGCGGGGGGGTGTCTGCTGGGCCCCTCGGAGGCCAGGTAGGAGAGCCCCTCCCCCCCGTGGGCTTGGTGTCGCCCCCTCCCCTCCCCTCCCCTCCCCTCCGGCCTCGGAGGCTCAGGCCTGCCTCTGCTGGGCCCTGCACGGGCGGTCGTGGATGATGGGTCTCAGCCCTGATGACCACACAGACCTATTAGGACCCTGTGGCCGGAAGGGGGGAAAAGCCCCCCCCCCCCCAACTTTAGAAAGAACTCCCACTTTGCTCGGGAACTGCTTACATTCTTCAACTTTACTTCCATCATATTCTGGGTTAGGCCTTTGGATGATTGGATTCCCACCAGCTCTGAATCTGAACTATTATAGACTTCATAGATTGAAAGACCATGGCATGAATTTAATAGGACATAGAATAATAAGAATTGGAAGGGACCTTGGGGTGGGGGTCATCTAGCCCAACCCCAGGGGTGAAATCCCAATTTTTTCCCCTACTGGTTCTGTGGGCGTGGCTTGGTGGGTATGACAGGGGAAGGATATTGCAAAACCCCCATTCCCATCCCACTCCTGGGGGAAGGATACTGTGAAATCTCCATTCCCACCCCACTCCAAGGGAAGGATACTGCAAAATATCGGGATTAGATTCGGGATTTACATATTTTTTAAAAAACGGGTTTTGAATTGTTGGGGGCAATCATTTAATTTGGTTTTAATTGGTTTTTAAATTTTGTATCTATGTCTTTTATCTTTGCCTGTTCACCTCCCTGAGTCCCCTCGGGGAGAAGGGCGGTATATAAATCTAATAAATAATAATAATAATAAAATCCCCATTCCCTCCCCACTCTGGTGCCAGCCAGAGGTGGCATTTGCCGGTTCTCCGAACTACTCAAAATTTCCGCTATCGGTTCTGCAGAACTTGTTAGAACCTGCTGGATTTCATCCCTGCCCAACCCCCTCTTGGGGCAGGAGATTCTATATCACTTCAGGCAAATGGCCATCCAGTCTTCCCAGTGGTTATTGATAGGCACACATACCCAAAAAATGTTTGATGGCACTTAGGGAATCTGCACCTTGACAAAATGTCCATCTGTCAATTGGCAAAGGCCGCACTGCTTGGATTCCCACAATAACATCCTAGTTCATGTGAATAAAGCAGCTAACAATCTGGGGGCTGTGACTTGGCATTGTTCTGAATAGACAACAACAACAACAACAACAACAATAATAATAATAATAATAATAATATCCTGACTCTTGCAACCCTGTGCATGGCTGTCTCTGCCTTGAATTTTATATATTTATAATTATTTATTTAAAAAGTTTATATAGCCACCCATCGTAGGTTAACTCTCAGCAATAATGAAACTATGAAGGTGTAAACAGAAAAATAAAACTAAGATCCCCCAAAGCCTCCAGGAGCCTCAGTCATCTAGGGCAGGGGTCTCCAACTTGTCAACTTTAAGACTTGTGGACTTCAACTCCCAGAATTCCTCAGCCAGCCTGATTTAGGGTGCTCCAACAGCATCTTTGGGAGGAAGGGTTCTACAGCAGGGGTCCTTGACCACCGGACTGTGGCCTGTTACCAGACCTTGAGCTCTTTGGAACTGGGCCACAGAAGTGGCTGGTGAGTGCATGTGCGCATGCATTCCCACTTGCACAAGCAATGGGTAAGTGCAGGCGCATGCGGTCGATGTGCAAATGGAGCTGTGCACGTGTGCAGTTCCCTGGGGCTCACGCAGGACCATCCCCTCCTCCCTCCACCGGTCCGCAAAGCTGGAAAAGTTGAGGAACTCTGTTCTATAGGGTAAGAGCAGCCATGGAAAAGGGCCCCTTCTGTGGTCTCCCTGATGTCCAAATAGCAGGGAATGGACCTGGAGAATGTATGCCCTATGCAGTCTGGGGGGAGGGGCAGATACCCTCAAGGACATTAGCATTAAGCTGCATCTCCAGGGCTTTTAATGCATTCGGGGCTGCCTTGAGTAGTGGGTTTCATGGGTTGGACTTCAACCTGCTTTCATTAATCCGGTTTCAGGTTTTTGTCCCATCTATGCTCCTTTCTCTTTTTGCCACAGTTTCAAGGCAGCCTTGACACGTAGTCAGAATTGACCAGCACATCACTCCCAAACATGGCTTCTCAGCAAGAGATGTCAGAGCCCCACAGAAGTTTTGGAAGGAATCATTTCAAATCATTGTCCACTGGTCAGGAAGATTGGGGTTTATGGGCAGGGAGGTCCAAAACATGGCGGGCATCATATTAGCTCTTCTGTAGTAGTGGTCAATTTCAGGTAGTAAATTAGGACATGACTATCCAGGGAATAACGTGCTCCATGCACCTACGTACAGTATTGTGTGTGTGTGTGTGTATGCTCAGTCTGTTGGTTTAGCTCAACCTTGGTGAGCCTTGGTGGTGCAGCAGACTAAAGTGCTGTTAACTAGCACTGTTGCCTGCAATTAGTGCAAGTTCAAATTTCACCAGGCTCAAGGTTGACTCAGCCTTCCATCCTTTCTAAGGTAGTGTTGTAGCTCCGACCTCCGAGCCCCTCTTATCGGAGGAAGAAGGCTCCGAACATGAAGGAGAGGAGCTGGCCAGGCCTCCCTCTCCAGGACCCTCCTCTCTGGCAATGCCTCAGGTGTCGGCCGAAGGAGAAGAGATTGGTCAGGAGCCAGGTGTCTCTGATCAGTCGGATAGCGACGGCGGAGATAAGTTGTGGCTGGATCCATGCCAGCGTCAGCGAGACAAACGTATGGAGCAGAAGAGGCGTGCCAGAGATTAAGCTGAGTCACTGGACCACACACCACAGGCTATATAAGGGAGTGTGGTGGCCATCCAAACTCTGTGACAGACAAAGCTAAACTTCTGGCGAGTCACTTTGCACTTCTGGAAAAACAATGCCTAATCTGCTGTGGGTTTATTTTACTGGACTGATTCAAACTGTTTGTATTTTTCTGTTATCTGGTGGAGGAACAACCCCTCCTTGGAGTAAAAGCTCTTGGCAGGCAGCTACTGCGTTGCTGCCAAGTTTCTGATAACTAACAATTGGGTGTTTGAAAAAGTTATTTAACCCTCGGCTGGCTGTGTGTGTGCCTGTGTGAGACGGGGACAGAACAGGTAGGTAAAATGAGGACCCGGATTGTGGGGGCAATAAGATGACTTTGTATAAAAAAGAACACCGCTTAGGGGGGGCCGAAAGCCCTACTAAGCAGGTATATACGAAAGTAGGAAGGCTATTGCTTAATGCATTGTAAGCCGCCCTGAGTCTCCGGAGAAGGGCGGCATATAAATCGAACCAATAAATAAATAAATAAACCTGCTGACTGCTTTTTTGTCTGTCTGTCTGTCTATGATAAATAGATTTATCTATCTATCATAATAGGGGAGGAGAATTTACTCTTTTTCTTTCCGCACTCAGCCAGAGTGGATCCTACATGTTAAATGTTAAATCCAATTGACTATTTTGTCCTCCTTTTTTTGTATACAGTTTTTTTCTTTGTTGTTGTTGTTAGAGTTGAATGCATGTTTTTGCTTTGTTTCATTTTGTTTGTTTGTTTTACTGTTCTGTATTTTATTCTCTATGAGAAAACAATAAATTTAAAAAGAGGTTTACGTTCAACAATAATAAATTTTTCAAGAAAGCTATAGGACTAGATTATTCCCTACTGATTCTTTAAAATTCTGTCAACTTTAAGATAGATGGACTTCTAGAATTCCCCAGCCAGCAAGGTTGGCTGGGGAATTCTGGGAGTTGAAGTCCACCCATCTTAAAGTTATTGAGGTTGAGAAACACCACTTTAAAACGCTTGCTTGTCTCTGTCCTTAATACTTGGAATTATAAAGGACTGGCTTTTTTCAGAGATGGGGGCTGGTTAAAAAATATTCACGAGGAGAAATCAAGACCTGATGGGTTGTTGATATGAATTGTTTGTCAGCAGTTACATTCTTTGCAATGGAGCCAAAAGGACTTTCTAGCAGGGTCTTCCTCTTTTATTACATACATAATTGTTAAAACCAGATTTCCAGCCCTCTTTGAGAAATGAATGAATATAAAGAAGAATATGACACGTTTGTTGATGTGGGAAATGCATTTTGTAATAGAAATCAGATTGAATTATGGACTGTTTTGTACTGATACGGAATTGACTGTTGATTATTGAATATGATACGATAAAATGAGAAAGCATGGGTGACAATACAGGTAGTCCTCGATTTATGGCCAACATTGAGCCTAAAATTTATGTTGCTAAGTGAGACATTTGTTAAGTGAGTTTTGCCCCATTTTACAACCTTCCTTGCCATATTTGTTAAGTGAACCACTGCAGTTGTTAAGTTAGTAACATTAAGTGAATCTGACTTCCTCACAGGCTTTGCTTGTCAGAAGGTCAAAAAGGGGGGGATCACGTGACCCCGGGACTCTGCAACCGTTATAAGTGTGAGTCAGTTGCCAAGGGTCTGAATTTTGATGATGTGACCACAGGGATGCTGCAATGGTCGTAAGTGTGAAAAACGGTCATAAGTCACTCTTTTCAGTGCCGTTGTAACTACAAATGGACACTAATGAACTGTTCTAGGTCAAGGATTGCCTGTAACTAGAATGACTAGACAATTGTTTAGTAGGAGGTAAGATAAAGATATGTGATACTTGCTCCCTGTGGTTACTTCACATATTTATGGATAAATGCAATAGGGATTGTTACCATGATGTTAGAGACAGGTTGGCTGTGGATGTGAAAGTGAGTCTATGGCAATGCTTTGTTGTTGGCTGAGACCCTGAATGTTAGATTGTAGGCTATACAATGTAGGAAGAATGAACCTGAAAATTAGTGCGTCAAAGACCAAGGCAGTTGTGTTTGAGAAGTAAAATGGAATGACTACTTGGCAAGTCATAGATATTGTAAATGTTGAAAGACGAGAGCAGGTGGATGAATTTTTGTACCTGGATGGAATGATTACTAAAGAGAAGGAAATAGTTGGAGAAATTTTAAGACAGACTAAGTGCTGCTAAAAACATAATGGAATGACTATTTGTCAAAAAAAAGGCTTGTAAGAAACAAGTATTTATCAAAAAGGCTGTGTCTGAGGGGTATGCTCATGGAAGTGAGAATTGGGTATCAGGAGAACCACAAAAAGGAGTTGAAAGGGGTGGGGATACACGAGGCCTGTAAAACAAGAAGTGATACTTTCACTTTTACATTTAATCCAGATTAATTCAGGACCTGTTGGTTCAGAATTAATGCGGATTAAATGTAAAAGTGGCCAATCCAAACGGAAGGAGTTTGATATACCAAGAGAACAAGTAAAAGTCAAAAACAAATATATGAAAGAAAGACTAGTGAAAGAAAAAAAGGAAAGAAGAATGTTGCGGTTGTAGGGAAATTGACAAGATGCTGAAAAAGAGAAGTTTAAGAGCCAAAGTAGGCTCCTGAGTAGTTTACAGGTGTGATCATTTGCAAAGTTGGAAAGGTGTGGAGAAGTGTAATGAACAGAATCGGTGTCAACAAGAGTTAGCTATATTCCTTTTTTTTTTGTTGTCTATTCTCATCCTTTTTCCACAATTAGGGTAACATTGAAAGAAATCTGAGGGAAGCACATACATGTATATGTTAGTTGTGAAATTATGTTGTTACTTCTATTACACGTATCTACGAAGTTTCATCTGTTACTGGTTTAACATGATAAAGTGAGCATAAATTGTGAGCTCAGAGTGATTTCCTCAATAGCCATTTCAGGCTCATATTATCATAGGAATAATAATGCCGTTTTGGGCTATTCGTTAAAACCATTACATTAAGTCCAGCAGCTCATTTCCTTGTTGAAATTAATTTCAGATTGACAGTATCGGCAGTCCTTGACTTACAACCACAATTGGAACTAGAATTTCCATTGCTAAGCAAGGGGGTTGTAAAGCGGATCCCTGCAGTTATTAAATGAATCGCAGGGTCGTTAAGCGAATCCAGTTTCCCCCATTGACTTTGCTTGTTGGGAGCTAGTTGAGAAGGTCACAAATGCCAATCATGCGACCCAGAATGCTGCACCATCATGAATACATGCACCCAAATTTTGATCATGATAACCCTGGGGATGCTGCAGTGGTCATAAGCGCAAGGATTTTTTTCAACGCTGTTGTATCATTGAAGAGTCTCTAAATGAATGGTTATAAGTCAAGGACTACCTGTACTGGAACTTTAATATTGCATTGGAGTGTTATTAGATACTGTATGTATGTATGTATTAAATTTGTATGCCACCCATCTCACTGATAAAGTGAGCGTTTGAAGTAGTTGGTGGGATGGTTTTTCAAAGACCGCCCCGTTTCTGGAAAGCATTTGGCACAGGGGTGTCAAACTCAAGGCCCAGGAGCTGGATCCGGCCCCCGGGGTGCTTAGATCTGGCCTGCGGGGCCGTCCTGGAAACTGAAGGACTGGCCCATGGTGCCTCTGCCAGCAAAAATGTTTTCGCCCGCAGAGGGTTGCAGGAGGCCGTCACAGCCAAAAACGGAGCTCGGGAGCCTGTTTTCTCTGGCAGAGCACTTGGGCCACCACAGGTGCCCCCAACATGAGTGATGCCAAGCTGGCTGTGGCCACTCCCCCCACCCCCCCAAGGTCAAACACAACCCTGATGTGGCCCTCAATGAAATCAAGTTTGACACCCCTGTTGGCATCTCCAAATGCAGAAGCGCAGTGGACATTGGAGTAGAGCACTCAACCACAGCAACTTCAAGATGTGTGGACTCAGAATTCCGAGGTCTGAAAGTTGAAAGTGCTGTCTGGAGAGGCAAAGGCCAATTAAAGGAAAAGACCATAGAGTTTTCCTTCTTTCCCTCTTACCTTAGAGCAGAGGTGGGGAGCTGTGGCCCTGACTTGTGGACTTCAACTCCCAGGATTCCTCAGCATGCATGGCTGGCTCAGGAATTCTGGGAGTTGAAGTCCACAAGTCATAAAAGGGCCATAGTTCCCCAGCCCTCCTTTAGAGAAACAGGAGAGTTTATGAAAAAGGCTGGAATTTTCCTAGCCAGCAGTCGCCTACGTCAGGTTGAAGCTGCACGATAGGCAAATAAACCGAGTTTGCAAACACCCCTCTGAGAGCTGCTGCTCTACATCAGCCGAGTAACAACTCTGGGTGGTAAAGAGAGGCATTTTTCAATCCTACACGAGGGTCTCTTCCAAGGATGAAATATGTGCGGCTTCACTTCTGCTTTCAGCAGCCGGAGTTAACATGCTAGGAAAAGCTGAATATTAATTATTCTGTGAAAAGTCTTCCGTTACGAATATAACTAACGGCCTTCATTTTTAATGTTACAGGACGTAATCAGTCAGGTTCTTCCGGATGCAACGACAACAGCTTTTGAATGTGAGTATGGCTTGCCAGAGAGACGGGCGGGTGGGAGGCAGTTTATATTTGCATCATTTATTTAAAACAGTGACAACTACATCTTGGTTTATGTTCAGATATCTCACAGTTAAATATTTATGCACAGATGCAAGTTTAATGATAAACCTTAGCTAAGTAATATTTTATTATTTAATCACATCTTGAGAGCACATATTTCTACTGTATAGCTTTAATTACCATCCTGACCTTACTGTGCTCTTCGGACACACTGCAATTATATTGCTCAAATTAAATGAAAAATATAAAATACCTGGAGGCTTTGTATGCTGAGATTTTAATGTTCAGATTTGTAGGATTAAAAGCAGAAATCGGTTAGATGGCCTTTGCGGGAGTTTTTGTGGTTTTAAATTGGTTATGGCCGTGTTACCTTCCCTGGAGGTGGGAATCCCATCACCTGGCCATTGTCTTCACGGGAGAAGGTTGGAGGGCAGCTCAGGGCTCAGAAGGTTTAACCCTGGACTTCCCTGGTGTCAGACCCTTGGAAGATGTCTGCAGATCAGCACCTGGGAGTGTTAAGAACAGGCTCCTCTCACACACACTGGAGAAGACCCCTCTCTCCATTTTTATTATGCGGGAACAATGCTGGCCTGTGAATGTAGAGGTGGATGCACCTCTGTGGCGTGTAGAAAGCAGTCAATGCATTTGGTGGTTGGCCATTACTCAGTGCCATATAAAGCTACTGGGCGTACTATTGTTTTATACACCTTTGATTTTAGACAGTCTTATGAGATCATCGAACAAAAACATTGTCTATAATGTGACCATTTTGGCACCACTCCCCAAATATGGGCTTACAGAGTTGAAGGTCAACTCTCAAGATCAAGATCGTGTGGCAGGGCAGCCCTGTCTTCCCCACTGCCCTTTGTGTCTCGGCTGACGTCTCCATACCAGTAACGGGCATGGATTGCAGTCCAGGGCTGCCCTGGGCAGAACCTGCTCTCAGGAAATACGGGTTTCATGGCTTCTCTTAACATCTGCTGCTGTGCTTTCTAGTTCTTGAATTAGCCTGTCATTTTGCATCAGCATGACATTGTTTCTCCTGCCACTTAAGTGCATCAAAAATATGTTAATGTGTATTGATGCCTTTTGCTTTCTAGGTTATATTCTCCCTAATGAAAGCCTGAAATTTCCCCGGCTTAAGTATCTTCTCAGCTACTTGATGGCTTTCTTGGAGGCAGTTAATTGCTATCCGCAGCGGCTTCCGCTCCTGTTTGCTTAGTTATTGCTATCTCCGGTGTGTCTTCTGTGGCTGCCTCTACCTGGGGCTGTATTCTCCGTTGCCATTGGACCTTGTTGTACGCCATGTTGCTACAAATAAAACAACTAACGACATATGGCTCGTTATGGTCCTTTTATCCCAAACCGTTTTGCGCGTGCCCGGCACACTGCGTCTTTTTCAAAAATTGCTGTGGAATATTTGGTTGCCATCTGCTGCTTTCTATTTGGTGTCTTGCGAGGAGGTGACATTAGCAAAAATCTAGGCTTTATTTAGTTCTACTTTTGCTTCCCTAATGGACTGGAAGATCGTGTTGTTTGCGCTCTAGGCGAGGAGAGGGGCTCGGCAAGCCCCCTTTGAACCTTCGCATTCTGCAGAATCGCTTGAACGGGGCTCCGTGGTTTCCTCCCGGCGGGACGGGTGAGCAAGCTTCCTACTTAGTCAGAGAAATACAGTACCTGAAAGAGCCCGTTTCCCTCCCATCAAATAACAAATGACGCTTGTCTCTTTTAGGGGGCCGCCGCGTCTTTTCCGCGTCTTTCTTTATCCCCAAATGTGCGTACTGTAAGAACAGGAAAGACACTTCAGTTCACCTGAGAATTTCCAAAGTTGTGTAGCTTTTAAAGCTAATCTTCTGTAATGAGGTGCTTTTTCAGTGGCGTTTATTTGTGAGCTTTGCAAATTGCGGCCTTTTACTACAAAATCCTCCTTCCAGGTATCCTGTTTTAAATTCCTCCCATTCTCTTGATTATTCTGGGTTTGGGTTTTTTTTATTAGCGGTTTTTTTTTTCATTTAGAATCAGATTGTGTTTAGAATTTTCTTAGCCATTACTATTCTAATGACATTTACCAGAGATACAAGAATTATGGTATATTTGTTTATGAAGTGAGAGGCCTTATGCTCCTCTTGGGGAGACGAAGAGAGTGATAGAACTGAGACTCAGTGAATCACTTAGTTTGCCCCTGGGACAGGGGTGTCCAACTCAATTTCATTGAGGGTCCCATCAAGGTTCTCTTTGATTTCAGGGGGGCGGGCATGGCCAGGGGGGCATGGCCAGCTTAATGGCATTTGTGTCAGTGCCTGTGATGGTCTGAGCACTCTGCCAGCGAAAACAGCCTCCCAATCTCCGTTTTTGGCTGCGAAGGCCTCCTGCAACTCTCTTTCACTGGCAGAGGGTTGCAGGAGACCGTTGCAGCCAAAAATGGAGATCGGGATCCCATTTTCGCTGGCAGAGACACTGTGGGCCGGTCCTTCACTGTTTCCAGGTCCAGCCCTTGGGCCTTGAGTTTGACACCCCTGTCCTAGGAGTTTTTCTACCTACAATGGTGGTAGCGGTGTCATTATGCCACCCTCTGTGTAGATAGACTTTAGAGAGTAACATAAACTCTAAGGAGTGTAAGCTTAATTTTGATAGTGCAAGATGCCTGCACCTGGGGGAAGGAGGGGGGTATAGCCTGAGCTAACTTTGTTTGTTTATAACATTTAGAAACTACCCTTCTCTCTCATAGGGTGATTCTGGGCAGTGTACAAGTAGGCATAAAAATATAAGAGCTATACATAAATATCATAATAAGCAATTAAAGAGAATAAAATAATTTAAAAATTTAAAAAGCAAAGGAAGGTCTTCGGAGGACTAGCCGGTCCCATGACTGCATGCTCCTCTGTGGGTCCCAAGTGAGATGGCAGAGCCAGATCTTCAGACTAGGAAACTGGACCAGAATATTAGGGGCCCATCTCACCCCTGGGGGAGACATTGTGCCTGCTGGGGGGGGAGGGGCAGTGGCAGAGAAGGTTCTCTTCTTCAACCTGCCAGTCAAAATTGATGGGGTCTGCAACATACCTTCCTTGACAGACCCACTAGAGGAGCCGATGTAATGATGGTTTCACAGGTAAAACTTTAAAGGTGATAACCAATGCTTTGAATTGGATCCAGAAGCAACCTGGCACCCAATGCAGCAGTTGGAAGGCTCCCTCCCATTATATCATGAAGTAATTTCTGTAGCAACCTGGCCCCAAAGCTGAGGTCCATGGAAAGGATCTGAAGTCACCCTAGACCCATTGACATGACTTTTCAGTTCCACGTGTTGTTCTCGCTCTTTCACACCTGCCCAGCTAGTCACCCTTACCGTGAAATTAAGACAAAACCAGCGGGTGTTCATATTCTTTGGCCCTTATTTGTTCACATTTCAAAAGTTTCTCCACATCTATCGAATATGTGATCTTCTTTTAAACCCGATAAATTTTAATGCCCAGACTTTTATTTTCTGCAGATGAAGATGAGGATGGCGATCGGATTACTGTTCGCAGTGATGAAGAAATGAAAGCTATGTTGTCCTATGTAGGTATATGTTCAATAAATTGGATTAACTAAATTACCAACTGCTAGCAAGCATCACTCAAAAGGCTGAGCTGAATGAGAAGGGTCCAGGGCAACTCGCCACGCCCATCTTACCACAGGACAAGAGTTACACTAATATCAAGGAACGGTGGAATGGACTCATTAAAGAAAGGATGCAAAAGGAGGGACAGAATGAAGTATGAATGACACAAAAATTAAATATTTTTTTATTAAATTTCCCGCAGTGGAGTTGGCCGTGATGAGTTGATGGTGGTGAGTTCATTACAGAATGAGGCAGCTGTAGGACTGTGCAGCAAAGATGATTGTGCAGAATCCCGGAGTCTTCCAAGTTACTGTTGCTTCCCAACTCCAGATGCTCCCATATAACTTTTCTTTTTTTTTTAGTGATAGCACCAAATTAAGACACAAACATTATAATCTGTTTTGCTGTTGTGCTTTTTTGTTTTGATATTTTTATTATCTTGGTTGAACAAGTTGTGGCTGGGATTTTGTATGAAATTTTGAAGTGTTCCTTTTGTTGGAAAACCAGTGAATAATATACTTGCAGATCTTGTTGTGAGCATTAAGAATAACATATCCCAAAGACTTTTGCATTAGATATAGTGCAGGCTAAATGGACTATCAATTTCTTCTATTTTTTATGCATTACTTAAAGTAACGGCTCATTAAAAATGAACCCTTCGGCTCTTTGAAAAAAAATTTAAAAACAAAATCTGCTTTCATCTGGATACTTCTTCACCCCTTCTCTCAGAAGAGTTATATTTTAGCTGCAGGCTTGGCATGCTGAGAAGATTTTAAAGTGCGTTGTCTTTTAATAATGGCAACAAAGATAGGAAGGCTGCAGTGTTTATGTATATCTTTATAAATGGCTTGCCCTTTACGCTTTATAAATATGTACGAGTTCAGACATTCCCGGTTTTTTTCAATTATAGGTAGACTTGACTTGCAACCTAATTGAGCCTGGAATTACGATCATAACTCGAGCCAGTCATAAAGTGAGTCACCATGTGACTGACCTGATTTTATGACAGTTTTGTGGCGATCGTTAAGTGGACAACACAGTCATTAAGCAAAGCTATTGTTTGCAACGGGCACCTTTTTTTTTTGGCTGGAAAATGGAAAAACTGTTGTCCGTTGTGGTTGTGTGATCTTGGGACACTGTGAAAAGCCTTAAATGTGGGCCCGTTGCCAAGCGCCTAAAATGCAGATCGTGTGACCATGTGGGGCTGGATCTCAGAGCTTCAAATCCAACTCATAATGTACATTTTTGGGGGCGGGGGTCCGTCGTAACTCTGAACTTTCGCTAAGCAACTGGTCATTAAGTGAGTACTCCCTGTAAAGCAGAGGGATAGGACTCTTCTCCTTCTGAACTGAGGTATGGATGGACCGGATCTTTCAAGGAGACCCATTTCACTGCCCCTTGTACCCCCAGTATCTGCCACATGACATGTCTGCACGCAAAGTTTTGATGCCACAATGCTCAATTAAAGCAGCGGCCGCCGAACCCTTTTGGTGCTAGGGAAGACCATTTTTCCACAGGGGTGTGTGTGTGTGTGTGTGTGTGTGTGTGTGTGTAGAGGGTTTCGGTTTCATTCGCTTACCTGCCACTCACCTTCAGCTGTGCGGCTCGGCTCCTAACAGGCCATGGACCGCTACTGTGGCCCAGGAATCGGGGACCCCTGCAGTAAAGGACGTCTCCTAAGGAAACTTTCCACAGGGACAAATGAAGTAGGGAAATGTTGGCAAACCGAAACTCTCGGTGCCCTGGGTTCAATCCCAGCTGCACCCAGATCTCTTTCTGTGCACCCCTGGACTGTGTATCTCTTTTGCCAAGATACTATCGAGCAGTGTTTTCCAACCTGGGCAGCTTTAAGATTTGTGGACTTCAAACCCAAGATCTTGGGAGTTGAAGTCCACAAATCTTAAAGCTGCCCAGGTTGGAAAACACTGCTATTGAGGCAGAGGGAGTCATTTTGAGGGTGACATGGGAATTTCCTTTCAGATGGATGCTTTTTTTTTTCATTGGAGCAGCCCCATTTAGACAAGCCCATTGTATCAGCGAAAGGGATAGCAATAGCACTTAGATTTATATACCGCTTCATAGTGCTTTTACAGCCCTCGATGTGTTGGAATGCCCCCCCAATGTAACTTCTATGTTAAGAGTTCATCATAGCTGGCACACAAAACTCCATTTGCTTTAATGGGCTTGGGAAGGGCTGGGCAGCCTCAAGGACTGGCCCCCATAGAGCCTCTGAAACAGTGCCAGCTTGTGTCGTCTCTGGCACTTCCCAAAATTTCTGTTGTCAAGTGAAATATTTGTTAAGTGAGTTTTGCCCCATTTTACGACCTTTCTTCCCATAGTTGTTAAACGAATCACTGCAGTTCTTAACATGGCTGTTAAGTAAATCTGGTTTCCCCATTGACTGCTTGTCAGAAAGTCGCAAAAGTAGATTGCATGACCCCTGGATGCTGCGACCGTCGTAAGTATGAGTCAGTTGCCAAGCATCTGAATTTTGATCATGTGATCATGGGAATACTGCAACAGTCGTTAAATGTGAAAAATGGTCATAAATCACTTTTTTTCAGTGCCATCGTAATTTTGAACGGTCACTAAATGAATTGTTGTAAGTGGAGGACTAGATGTATTTTGGGGATTGATTTCAGGCAACTGATACCTGGGTCCATCTTGCTGCAGTTATTTCCTTTTAATTAAGAAGTAGTGTGGTAGTTTTACTGTGTGCCACTTTACTATAACCGTTTTATAGCATTTGAAAACGTTTAAATGTTTAGAGAAAAAGAAATATATCCAGGATGATGCATACTCAGAACTAAAGTCTTCACTTTTATGAAATGAAATGTCAGAAGTATTTTGAAATGTATCTTGATAATTGTTTAGAGGTCCCACAACAGCAAGATAAGTTTGATTGTGTTTGTTTCTCTGTATCTGTGTGTGGAGAGGTGCATGGATATGATCTGGAAGAGAATATTTTCATATGTGAGCTACGCTTTGCAGCTTGGCATCTCTGCACCGCCTCTACATTTGTGAGGTCTTTATGTTTTCCTTCAGGAGCTCGTCAAAGCATCCAACTGACCGTTGTTGGAAAAACATTTAATTAATGAGGATATTCAATTTTAATTTGCATCAAGTTTTTTCTCAGTTTTGCTTTGGAATTTACGATTGGCTGCTTAGTGACTGTTCAGATTTATGTCAGACCCTCCAAAAGGTACTTACAACCTGAATTTGAAGTTCCACCTGGGATCACATGATTACATTTTGGGTGCTTGGCCACTGGCTCACATTAATAGCCATTTGCAGTGTCCTCCGGTCACATGACCGCAATTTACGATATTTTTTGGCTGGAAATCACTGTAAACTTCTGGTTTCTGGAAAAAAACATTCATTGCAGTCAATGGATCTACTTAACAACCGCTGCATTCACTTAATGACAGCTGCAAAAGAGATAACTCACGATCCGGCCTGCGGGGTACTTAGATCTGGTCTGCAGGGCCGGCCTGGAAATAGCAAACGTCCGGCTCGCGGTGCTTCTGCTAGCAAAAATGGGGTGCAGGGGGCCACATGTGCATCCCCACTACCCGTTTTGGCCACCAGAGTGCTGCAGGAGGCCGCCCAGGCCCAAAATGGGACCTCCAGAATGCTGCAGGAGGCTGTCCTTGACTCAGGTTATAAAAGGGAGGAAAGATAAAATATTTTTCCTTTCAGGCTTGCAGGATTCTGCAACTATAGCCTATGTCAATAATTTATAGTTTTAGTCTTCCTATGGAGTCAGTTTCTTGATCTGGCATCTCTCTAGATCAAGTAAGTATTAAACAAATAAAATCACAGAAATGTACGCCTCTCTATTTTTATAAGTGTATGAAGCCAAGTGTGTGGAGGTATCTCGTGCCCACGCCACCGTGGCCATGCCCACCTCTTGGCCACCCCCTCCCAACACTCCCCCTGGCCCTCCAAGGTCAAACAGAACCCTGAGGCGGCTCTCAATGAAATTGAGTTTGACACCCCTGACTTAGACCAAGTTGGCTCTCAATTTTCATGTGGGATCAGTTGTAAGTGGCATGAAACCAGGATGCGTTTTCAGAAGTTGTAATCTGAAATAGGAAGAAATAAATGTTTCCTTTAAGAGTTTTCAGACCTGAATGAAATAATTCCTAGAAGGTTGCTGTCTTATCATTGATGCAAATTACTATAAGGATGAAATTTAAAGTCAGTTTTTAATTGAAAAATGACTGATAGGTTGTCATTCTGGAATCCCTGTGTCATCAGAGATGGTTGTTTTCCCTGAAACCTTCTCTCCCTTGAATTACTTCTAAACTTTCCCTTCTTGTGCTTTCCCACTATGGTACTAAACACTTAACTTGGTGAGATGGACGCTGAGATTTATTAATTGCACATTTTATTCATTGAAAAATAATCCAAATGACTTCTCTGCCTTACCCTTGGTTAATTAAAAAGGAGCCATTTAAGTGACCTCAGAGCTAGTCTACAGTCGTTGTCTTCTATGGGTATAAAAAGGCAGTAATTTTTTTGACAGCCACTGATTGGAAAGTTGCTTGCAGCCATCTGGAAGCAAAGGGAACACGTTTTGGATCAATAACTGGCAAATTTTCCATTAAAAAGAATACCTGAAGAGTGTTCCAAATAGCCCCTGGCATCTTAACTTTCCATGGCAACCCCAAGTGCTGAGATGTGGAGGACAAATCATTTTTGGACCATTTTTCCAGACTACTTGTTAACAGTTATTGCTGTCCCAGAAGGTTGACAGCTGACATGATTGATATTTCATTTACTTGTCATCTCCGTTTGAGTAATGGAGAAGGCCATTCTTTTTTTTTATTATTTATTTTTATTATTATTTTTAAAGAAACAAAGAGCGAAATCTACTCAGAGCCTCTCTGGAGTCAGTCCCAGGAAAATGAGTCAGAGTCGTATAAGAATCTGCTTCTGAAGCTGAAACTCTGGCTTTGATGTCATGTTTCCAGCTCTTTTTGTGCCTCCAGGCTGATGCTAGAGGAGAAGAGAAGCAGAGTCCTGCAGATCAAGATACAGGGGACTCGGTGGGGTCAAACCACAGTTTCTCGCCTTATTTAGAAAGAAGGATTGTCTTGCAAGATCAAGGTAAAGGTTCATTTAGTTCTCCATTCTCTTGTCTTTAAGATCAGGGACATCCAACCTTGGCAACTTTTAAGACTTGTGGACTTCAACTCCCAGAATTCGCCAGACAGCCATGCTGTCTGGGGAGTTCTAGGAGTTAAAGCAGGGATGAAATGCTCACGGTTCAGACCGGACCGCCCGTTCCAGTAGCGATGGCGGCGGGTGGTTCGGAGAACCAGTAGCAAAAATCCCTGCCCCCCCCCCATGCCCAGCTGAGCCGCAGGATCATCAGAGGCTTTTTTTAAAATTACTTTTAAAAGCATGTTTTCTACAACCTCTTCCGATGAAAAAATGCTTTTAAAAATAAAAAAAAAGCCTCTGATGATCCCGCGGCTCAGCTGGGATCGTCAGAGGCTTTTCAAAGCATTTTTTTCTGCAACCTCTACAGCCGAAGAGGTTGTAGAAAAATGCTTTGAAAAGTTTTTTTAAAAAAAAGTTGGCCATGCCCACCCAGTCACATTACCACCACCCCACCAAGCCACACCCATAGAACTGGTAGTAACAAATTTTACATTTCACCCCTGAGTTAAAGTCCACAATCTTAAAAGTCGGACAGACTTGCTTTAGATGCAGTTAAAGAACCTTTGACAATAATTAATCAGGTCAGTCACATGTTTTGCCTAGACAGATTTTCCATTGAGAAGTTTTGCAACCAGTTTTGGTCTTCATCTCTAGGGTCCCTGCAAATGGGCTGCAGCACAGTCTTCCACAGGAAACCACTAGAATTCCACAGCTGGATTTTCCAATCGGTCTCTTGGAGGTCTTTCACCGTTAAGAATCAGTGAGGTTCTCTGATCTAGAACTAGCCCCAAACTGGGCTGCTTTCTCCGTGCCTCTGTCTTTCGCTTAGTTTCTACCGGTATATATGATGGGTGGGAATCTTGCTTTAGCTTTGGCCTAATTTGTGGTATCATATTTGTACATGTATAAAATTAATATCTCATCATAGTGATTTGGGATTGGCATCTTCACCCATATTAATATACTGTGAAAGGAGCATGCGTGATGGGCAGGTTCTGGGAATACCCAGTCTATGTCTCTGATTAAGGGCCTGGTTGATTCCAGGTAGGAAGTGTGTGTGTATGTATGTGTGTGCCTATTGTAACAACAGTTAACCAAAATGCTCTGCGTATCTGAGATACCGAAAGTGCTTGTTAATATCCTTGGCAGCTGCCAAACCAAACTAATTATTTTCCATACTCATGATTCTCAGGGTCCTGTTTACCAAGATTTAGTGTGTTGAAAGGAATATAGTTACAAGAAATCCAGCAACTGAACCATTTCCCACTAAAAATCAATGTGCCAGTAGTCCTTGATTTACAACAGTTTATTTAATGACCGTTCAAAGTTGCAATGGCACTGAAAAAAGTTATAAACTTATAATTGTTTTTCACCCTTACATCCATTGAAGCATCCCCATGGTCACGTGATCAAAATTCAGATGCTTGGCAACTGACTCATATTTATGATGGTTGCAGTGTCTTGGGGTCACGTGATCATCTTTCGTGATGGGGGCTGGACTAGATGACCTACAAGGACCCTTCCAACTCTGTTAATCTGTTTATCTGACCTTCTGACAAGCAAAGTCAATGGGGAAGTCAGATTCACTTAACAACTGTATTACTAACTTAACAACTGTAGCAATTCACTTAACAGCTGTGGCAGGAAGGGTCATAAAATGGGGCAAAACTCACTTAATAAAGGTCTTGCTTAGCAGCAAAAAATGATGGACTCAATTGTGGTCGTAAGTCAAGGACTACCTGTATATGTTCATATAGCAACTTTCTGATTCTTCTTTTAAAGCCTTCCAGTAAACTGGCGAGAAAGTGAGTCTTATCAGTTATTTTCATTTATTTTTTCATTTATCTTCAATACCCCAGTCCTAGGATTCAGGGTGGCATATAACAGAATAAAAGTAAAGAATGAAAAGAAAAAAAAACATAAAATTAATAGTGGAGAGGAACATTCCATCCTGCTTAAAAACACAGTGGAATATGTACGATATTTTTCGGAGTATAAGACGCTACCTTAGATTTTGGGGAGGAAAATAAGAAAAAAGCTGATTGGCAGGTGGATCAGCCTCCTGGAATACCCCCAATCATCTGTTCCCAGAGGTGAATTTGAGCTCTGTGCCTTGCTTTTTTTGCTTTTTTTTCTGCCTCTGAAACGTCTGAAACTTTTTTTTCTGAAAGCCTCCGAAACAGCTTCAGAAAAAAAGCCTCTGAAGCTCTGTTTCTGAGGCTTTTTTTCTGAAACTCTGTTTGGAGACTTTTTTCCTGAAACTTCGTTTCTGAGGCTTTTTAAAGCGTCTGAAAGCTCCATTTGAAAAGCTGGGCAGGGCTACATTTGGAGTATAAGACACACCCAGATTTTCACTCTCTTTTTTGGGGAAAAAGGTGCGCCTTATACTCTGAAAAATACAGTAGTTTTAACAGCTTTACCTGGAGGCAGGTTGTTCTACGACCTGATCCCTGCCCCTGTTATCTCTACTCAGATGCGTAGAACAACCTGGGCAAGGTGTTTCCTGATGTAATGCTAGGCTGTTTCAGGGTTTGTTGGCATTCATACCGCTTTGAATTGAGCCCAGAACCCTGTTGGCAACTAGTGCTGTAACCTTAGTATTATGTTATGCTGCCATTATGGGATTCAACAATGTAGGCACTGCATGTTGCATCAGCTATGATGGATTATCTCCCAAAGCATTTCCTGGCTCAGATTTTCAGAAGGAACTGCCGCTGACTCTTTCAGTGTGGCCAAAGGCCAAAGATAGTTGGATGTGCAATTCTACATTTCTGTTGGGATATGGAAGGGTTCACCCGAAGGGCACATCATCCTACAACTGATGGTCTGAATTAAATTTGGGTGCTCTTTGCTGAATGGAAAGCATTTGCTTCTGTAACCAAAGTCAATCAGGTGGTAGGTTGTCCAGCGTAACTCGGAACAAATATCTCCCTGCCTTGAATTGAGCAGAGGGAAGCCAGATTCAAAGTACCTATTTGGATTGGAGGAACTGTAGGCTATTAAAGCCTGGCTGAGCAGAGATCTTTGACAGCTGCAACCACCCCAGAAAAGAGCTACCTGGAGTCCAGAGTTTGCTATTTTGGGGCCAAGTCGCCAGATGGGTAACTCCTTTGAAGGCAGACAAATACAGAGGAAGGGAAGTGAAAGCTGTGATATATTGCATGCATGCCGACATATGAGGAAGGTCTGCAGGTAAGATCTGGTGAGAGTGTCGAACAGCAGATAAATATTTAAAAGCCACTTTTTCAAGCCTATGCTCATTGGTTTGCCTCTAATTCAATTATTCTGGAATTGTGGAATTGAACACAATATACAAACTTGCTTGCCATTCTTATCTATTTTTTTCCAGTATTATGCAACTGTAATGGAGCAGCAGGGAAATGGGCAGCTGATCGTACCCCTGCAGATCTACCCAAGAGGTAATTTTGCACAGCTTGTAACCCCTACCAATGTTCCATCAAGTCTTCTATTTTCTAGAGGTTCAAAGACAGATAATTCTACAGTTTATTCTTAAATTGAGGTTGAGAAATCTATTCTTTTGAGTTTAGCTACAGCTATTTTCCAAAGCAAACCAGGATAACAGAAATTATCGTTTGCACCACACAACATGTGGAAGTTTAAAAGTTCAGTGCGGCTGTCTGCACAGGCCTCCCCCAAGGGGATAAGCCAAGGCCATGAATAGTCTCCAAACTGTAGGGGGGGAGGCGTGTTTTTGCAATCCACTATTGCAATAATGGGAGTATTGTAAAACCTAGAGATATAATTTTTCCACACATATGTGTGCATGTTATGTAACTTTCTCCAGGCACTTAGATACTTTCTTCAGAAGCATAATTTTTGATGATTGAAATTAAATGCAAGTAGATTTCCATGCAATAAATCAATTGAAAGACCTCAAAACTAAACTATTCCCCTGCATAAAATAATCATGCTACAAGCTTTCCATTAAAACATTATAGACTTTTCATTACGTATAACACTCTCTATTTTGAATTGGGCAATTAACCGGCAGGTTTCCTAGCAAGCTGATCAGGGTTAGAAAGAGGGCAGCAGTTGGAAGATGGAATTCTCCTCTTGAAAAAAGGATGCATTTAGAACAGGAATACGTCCCTCTTTCCCTCTTGCATACCAACATTCCTTGCTCACATGTACATACAAGGCTGCTGTTTCCTCAGAGTGCCCCAATCTTTTTCTTAAACACAGATTTGGAAGGACTACTGAGACGGTCAAGTCAAATGCTCTGAACTCTTTAGGACAGGGGTATCAAACTCAATTTCATTGAGGGCCGCCTCAGGTTGGTGTTTGACCTCGGGGGGCCAGGGTGGGTGTGGCCAGCTTGACGTCACTTATGACAGGGGCGCTTGTGGATGCCCAATTGCTCTGCCAGTGAAAACAGGCTCCTGAATTCTGTTTTTGGCTGCGACCGCCTCCTGCAACCCTCTGCCAGCAAAAATGGAGCTCGGGAGGGCTGCGGGCAGCTCTCCTGAGCCCCATTTTCATTGGCAGAGGCACTGCGGGCCGGTCCTTGGCTGTTTCCAGGGCAGCCCCATGGGCCAGATCTAAGCACCCCGCAGACAGGATTCGGCCCACGGGCCTTGAGTTTGACACCCGTGCTCTAGAAATCCAGTCATCCCCAGTAAAGTGCAGATTATCTTCTGCCTTCCCTTTTTTTTGAAACCCTCATACTGCTCTCCCTATTAGGAAGATTTTCGAAAAAGTCTGTTAGGATCTGCCTTCCTATAAGATGAACCTACTATTTCATGCCCTCTGGATCCTAAAGAAAACGTTTCGGCCGTTAGATCAGTGTTTCTCAATCTCAGCGAGTTTAAGACTTGTGGACTTCAATTCCCAGAATTCCCCAGCCAGCTAAGCTGGCTGGGGAATTCTGGGAGTTGAAGTCCACAGGTCTTAAACTCGCTGAGATTGAGAAACACTGCGTTAGATAGAAGTGCACCACATCCCTTCTTCACTTCTCTTCCTCTGGCCAGTTGCCTTAGTCTCTGAACTTCCAGGCTCTTGGACCTTCTCTGAACCAGACCAGTTTCTCTGAATGGCATCTGACACTATTACTTTCCATCCCGAAGGTGCTTATTCAAAAGGCAACTGGATTTCCTTTGCTTTTCCTTGAAGACATTGCGCTTCTCATCCAAGAAGCTTCTTCAGATTTAACTGAATAGTGGAGAATGGAAGGCTTTCTGTTCCTTGCAGTCATCTGGTTGTTAGCTCTCCTTGTGAGAGTCATGGAGGCCACTTGGAGGTTTATTTGTGTTCTCTCGGATGAGAAGCGAAAGGTCTTCAGGGAAAAACAAAGAAAGTCCAGTTGCCTTTTGAAAAAGCACCTTTGGGACAACCAGGACCTGGATGACGGAGAATCTCCATAGACATATAACTTTCCATGCACTGGGACTCTTTTTCCCTTGATGTAGCGTCAAAGAGCCCTGCTAGCGCAGCAGACTAAAGCACTGTTATTAACATCATCTGCCTGCAATTACTGCAAGTTCAAATCTCACCAGGCTCAAGGTTGACTCAGCCTTCCATCCTTTCAAAGGTAGGTAAAATGAGGACCCAGATTGTGGGGGCAATAAGCTGACTTTGTATATATACAAAAGTATGAAGGCTATTGCTTAATGCATTGTAAGCCGTCCTGAGTCTCCGAAGAAGGGCGTTAAATAAATCAAATAAAAAAATAAATAAATTATAGTTTACCTTTTTACCATCCAAATCCCACTGCTGATTCTGCCTCACCTTGCAGTCAACGGCAGTTTCAAAATCCTTTGCACCTTTGTTATTGTTAATCCAGATATTCCCCAAATTACATCTTGATGTTCAATTTATCTTTCTTAAGCAAAGTTTGCATTTATCTTTATTGCTTTTCATTTTATTATCTTTTTCCTCCTCTTCATTCTCTTAGCTAGTAAGATTGCTTTAAGCTTCATTTCTGCCTTCTAGGGTATTAGCTGTTTGACTGATTGACTGGCTTTATATTCAGTCCACCTCAGTGTCAAGCGACTGGATGGCTTACAACATCATAAAAACTGAAATATAAAACATTGAAACATTGAAAGTTACCAAGGCTGTCCCGCCCACTTTGGTGATACCTGTAAATAGATGTGAAGCATTCTTCCCGCTCTTCATCCAAACCATTAATGGAATTGTTGAAGAATAGAGACCGTTGCAGGGCTCTACTCAATGCCATCTCCAGTTGCAGGGGGAACCGTGGATAAGTGTGATTTTTCAAGCCTGCTTCATATCTTCCCAATTGTCCTGCCATACTTAATCGGTTTGCTCATCGGCATGCTATGTGGCCCTTTGTCAGATGCTTTGCTGAAGACGAGACCTTATTATATCCATTGCATTCCCACAATCTGCTCAAAAAGTTGCCGGCTTGGCCTAAACACACTTAGGACCATTGCAGCGTCCTCCTGATCACGTGATCAAAATAAGGACGCTTGGCAACTGGCATGTACTTATGACGGTTGCAGTGTCTTGGGGAGAGATGTGCGCGCCTTTTGCAACCTTCTGACAAGCAAAGTCAACGGGGAAGCCAGGTTCACTTAACTAAGTTAAGTTAACTGCAGGGATTCCCTTATCAACTGTAGCAAGAAAGGTTGCAAAATGGGGCAAAACTAACTTCACAACTCCGTGGCTCAGCAACAGAACTTCTGGGTTCAATTGCGGTCGAGGACTTCCTGTATTACAGTTAGTGACAATAATCTCTTTTTAAGGCTACACTTTCACCGAGCAATGGAGAAGGGAAGGGAAGCTCTAATCGGCATATTATCCACTGCATGGGAGGGACAGATTAGGGAAAGGTTTTCACACATGCAAGTGACTTAGAGGACACGTGGCACAGAAAGGAAGATCTTCAGCTTTTGTACAAACACCTGAACAGAAAAGAATTCCAGAGGTTTGGGGGTAGATCTTGATCACAAGTGTGTGCCAACCAGCAGATC
Source organism: Ptyas mucosa (assembly GCA_012654045.1). Taxonomy (NCBI): domain Eukaryota; kingdom Metazoa; phylum Chordata; class Lepidosauria; order Squamata; family Colubridae; genus Ptyas; species Ptyas mucosa. Next base: position 9,083,751 of record WNWU01000044.1, read on the forward strand.
TTCATGGCGACACTGCTGGGGCCCCAATGGAGGTGGGTGATCGAGTAACAACAGATCCCACTTCCCCCCATTCCATCCCCACTTCCCAACATGTCCCAGATTTTAATCTTGGTTTTAATTGACTGTTTTAAGGTAGGCGTGTTTTTATGCCTGTAAGCCGCCCAAAGTTAACATTATGGTAAGATGGGCCGCCGATAAATTTTATAAATGGGTAAATAAATAAATAAACATTTTCAGGGATTATCGAGGCAGAGGTTAATGTAAGTGGGCAGTTGCCTAGATCAATGTTTCTCAGCCTTGGCAACTTTAAGATGGGTGAATGTCAACAAGCAAGGAAATTCTGGGAGTTGAAGTCCACACATTTAAAGAGGCCAAGGTTGAGAAACACTGCCATAGATAAATCTGATCCTTCACATAATTTGATCCTAAATTAAGCAACCGATCACTCTAATTTTTAAAAAAATTAATTTAGCACTCTACATTTCGAAAAGCCAGCTCATTTTGCATTGCTTGAATCCTTGTATCCTTGTATCTTCAATTTGTGGTTTAGTTCCATAAGCAATCACATTTGTAGCCACCGTAGGTCACCTTTTATTCATACACCCAAAGAAATAAACATAGCCACAGCATTTCTGCCACCCTTGCCCCAAATTAGGGGAGATCCTGCAAATTTTCCTCTGCTAGTCATTGCTGACTGTAGGGGACGATGCTCATCTCTGTTTCAAGGAGTCTTGAGCCAGCGTTGCCCAAAGACATTTCCACAGTCATGGGTCCAGCATAATGTCACCGAGCACTGTTACCTATTTATCTACTCGCATTTGCCTGCTTTCAAACTGCTAGGTTGGCAGGAGCTGGGACGAGGATGGGGGCTTATCCCATCACATGGAGCTCGGGTCTCAAACCTGGATTGCTGGCTTTCCAGCTGACAAGCCCAGAGTCTTAACCGCTGAGCCATCACACTGCCTCCTTGCCCTGAATTGGGAATAGCTTATTGTATTTAGTTTTTATTTTTCATTGGATGATATTCCTATTTTTCATTCCCACTCTTTCGTTCCTTCTGTCCACACGCTAGCAACCCAGCATCTCTTATTTAAGGATATGCAAGCAATGTTTAATGTAGTTTAAATTGCACGGGGCCTGTCCTTACTGCTGTGTTTAATAACTATCATCTGTGTCCTCTTGACTAATAAATGGCTCTGTTTCCTGCTGTCATAACCAGGAGTGAAATGCATGTATTTCAGAAGAAGGGGGAGAGAAAGGGGGGGAAATCAAATCCATCCTTTCCCAGACAATCAATCAAAATTGACAGGCCCTTTAACATACTATTTGTAGGGCGCTGTAGTTTTAAAATGGGAACTGTCCGTAACATATAGCTCCAAGCCTTTGTGGCTTTAACATTTGCCCGAACACTCCATTGGGTTGGAAAGGGGCAGCGGAATTCCAGGGGCGTTGAGGAAATGTAGTTCTTCCTTTGGCTCCACTTTATCTTGAAGCCTGTGAGAAGAGCCTGACAATAGATCTGTGCACGTAGCTAGGAAGAAAGAGCATCTTACTTTATACTGGGTCTGATTCCTGATGTCCCCAATGCTGCTTTTAATGCCCAGCTTCTCTTTTCCCACATAAAAACCAGAGAAGATTTCTTTCTGGTAACACAGAATGCAGGTCATTGTTCTTTGGGGTGCTGAGCACATGGGCTCTCCTGTATTAAACACCTCCAGCAGATGTGTTAACTTGCCCACTCCCATACGGTGTAACCAGAAAACATGCGAAATGAAATATTGTAAAAAAAGGGAGCAAAAGAAAGACACACACACACACACACACACACACACACACGCACACACAGTACAGTTACTGGGAGTTGGAGCAGTAGATTCTCTTTATGGCTTTCATTTTAATATCTTTTAAGATATAAATAAATTGAGGCTTCGATTCGTTGGTTTAAAAAAAATATGCTCTTACAGGTCCAGAGATCCCATTTTACCCTCTCTGCTGAGAGTCCTGGGAGATGCCTTTCGATCATTTCTGTCCACTAATTTCTGCATCGCCCTCATTACAAAAAGAAAAGATTTCATTTTGAACAAATTTGTAAATGGTGCTGATGTATTCTACAATTTAGTCAATTACTGTTTCAGCTTGCAAGCCTCCTGGGAAAAGGAACATACATGGCCTGAAGGTAGGAATTTCAATAATTGTTTCTGTAAACGTAGATGGATTTGCAATGCTGTGTTCCATTTATTGAAATGTCAGATAAAACTGTACTTTCTCAGCCTTGACAAGCAGATATATATATATATATATATTTTACAAACCGCAGCAGAGGACAGATCCTTCCTGGGTGTGAGCTCGGTTGGTCTGTCCTGCGCCTGGAGAGGCATTGTTTCCTTCCTGGGTTTTGTGAGCCCGTTTCTTAGATCAGCCTTGAAGGTGCTGGGGCAGTCGCCTGTCCTGCTGTCCCCTTTTGATACGGCAGATCTGCAGAAATGCTCCTCTTGGACCACCCAAACGACCCCTAAGCAAAGACAAAAGACGGCACGAATGGAGATGTCTACCTGCCTAAGAGCAGCTGTAAGATTAGGGCTACCTTTCCTTCGATTGGCCCTCCTACGGGCAATCTTATGGTGGTTCATGGGTTGAATTAGGAATTCTGTGCGGTGTGCAGGATATGCCTCCATCTTTTCAGTGACATGAGAGAGAGGTAATTGATATATTCATGCAAAAAGGTGATGGGCCGGGGAGGGAAGGAAGAGATGTATTTAATAGAGACGGAATGAAAGCCGTATTGTATGCCAGCTCCTGATTGCATTACCTAACCAAGCATTTCAAATGCAGAGTGAATAAAAGAACACAGTTCCTCAATAACACAATGTGGTAACCTACATACAGGCTGGATTTCTACCATGGGCAACCAGCTAATTAACCTTCCTAGTGAAATAGGAAATTCATGGCAAATTACAGGTTAATTAGAACCACGTCCTCTGAATAAAAACTACGGATAAAGATTCTTTTTTTCCCCCTGCAGGTAAATACGCGAGCAGGGTCTGCTAACAATAGCAGTGCGGCCATCCCAGACTCCCTTCCAAGCCATAGGTAAGAGTCGGAGAGGGGAGGGGGGGGGAAGCACGCTTGCGCTTTATTAAGGCACAGCCCCAGAAGTGATTTTTGCATAGTAATTAACAGAAGTAAACGGGGAAAAGTGGGAATACTTGGGAAGGATTTAGCCGAGTAGTTTTCAGCAAGGTTTTTGCAGCTTGGTGAATCCAGCACTAACCTTGCCCTGTTAGTCGACCTACTTCAGCATGGATTCCTTGACATCCCCTCAGCAAAACTTTGCATGCACTGCAGCATGCATCTCTCTGTCACCTCTTCTGCGTACGGCGTTGCATTTTAGGGGAAGAAGAATTCCTCCAAGTGTGATTGAGCCAAACCATTCGCGTCTGGGTTGCAGCCTGAGCTATCAGGCACCCGTTTGGACAGGCGCAGCACGGAAGGTTCTCAAACATTGGTCCAGTTATAGATTCAGCAGGGAAATCTAAGCAAGTTTGGTCTAGTGGTGAAGGTGCCAAGCTAGAAGCCGAGAGGCTTTGAGTTCTGGTCCACCTTTGGCAGGAAAGGCGTCTTTGGTCAATCACCAGAAGACAATGAGTTCTAGTCTTGCCTTGGGTATGAAAGGTGGCCGGGTGACTTCTCTCGCATAGCCCAGCTGAGAGGGCTGCTGTCGTGGAGAAAATAGGAGGGGAAAGGAATAGTCTGCTGTCTTCATTATTTATCAAAACAATAAAGGTGGGAGGTATATAAATATTAATGTAAATAAGGCACCAGCTCTTTGTCTCAATTTAAGGTCTGTAAAATGGGAGCACTAGGGATACCTCAGCTAAGCATTTGCAAGTAACACAGGGTAAAAATTGTAAGTGCTGTGTAGACCTTTCTAAATGATCCTAAGAACGTTCCTTGGAATATTATTTGTTAATGCAGACGTTGCTTCAAATCTGAGCTACTTACTCTTACGTGGTTTTTGTGCTCAGTCCCTTGCTTGAAAATGGGGTGCGATGGCTCTCATAACGGAAGGAAAGGATGAGAGGTGTGCTGAATTTGGCAAAGATAAAAGCAGGGCCTTTAGCCAAGGGAAAGGAGCAGCAATCAGGAAAAGAACCCAGTCAGGAAGGAACAAATGGAACAGAAACTCTGAAAACCAGAGGGCCAGTGGCTCTTTGGTATATCTTACCAAAAAGGAGAAAACCTTTGCCCCTAAGCAGAGCCAAAATGGTCTCTGGCATTAAGAAGGTTTGCACATGATCCCCTTCTCTATGACCTAGGACAGTGATGGCTAACCTTTTTGCCATCGCGTGCCAAAAGCAAGGGAAGCGTGGTGGGGTCACATGCACGCGTGCCCATGTCCATAATTCTATGTGCCCCCCCCCGTGCTCTCCCCGCTTTTGGCATGTGATGGCCCGGTGGGCTCATTTTTCGCTTTCCCCAGGCTCCAGAGCCTTTCTAGGAGACTGGGGAGGGCAAAAATGGCCTTCCCCACCTCCCCTAGAGGCCCTCCGGAGGCCGGAAACAGCGTGTTTCCTGACTTCTGGTGGGCCCAGAAGGCCCGAAAATCAACTGGCTGGCAAACACATGCGTGCCGGAGCTGAGCTCACGTGCCCACCAATATGGCTCTACGTGCCACCTGTGGCACCTGTGCCATAGGTTCGCCATCACGGATCTAGGAGGACCTCCTGTGTTGTTGATGTGCCATTGTGGCCTGCATTGAAATGGACAAATGTGGAATTTTATATTTTAAAAACACCCTCTACAGTTTATCATGAAGTGTCAGAATCATATTCAAATTGTGCTTTCAATACAAAGATTGTATTATCTGCCATTATCATACGTCTGATGTTTAAACTCAGTTTGTAGGGCAAATTTCCCGTTTCCTTGCTTTGTGGTCATTTATTTCCTCAGCTACACTCACTTGGAGTTGATTCTGCAAATGCCCTGCAACAATGGCTTGAGTTGATGCTGTCATCTAATGGGGCAATTAATTGGCTTTCATTCCCAAAAGCCATCTGCATAAGGAATTACTGTTTTGAAGTCATTGACAGCCTGCCTCTGTTTCATGTTCACAAAATGGTTAGTTGCAAGAGATGACAAGATCAGCCTACATTTCATTTGGCAGAGTACTTTTTCTTTAAAGTATTCTAGCAGAGAGGAGGCTTATTAAAGAACAAAGAAGTTTCTTTTATTTCCGTCAGGATCGATGATCAAGACACTTCAGCCTGTCAAGAACATAATCGTTCTTTTTAAGGGCTCTTTTTCAGATGTAGTTTTCTGTGGCAGCAGTAAGAAATGGTTGTTGGTATTTAACTTTTATGGACCCACCAGAAAATTTCCTTCTACATATTTGGATAAAATTAGTAGGGAGTACGCAAAAGCACCCCCTTGTGTTCATGCACAACAGCATTTCATTAAGGGATGATCCATGTAGTGGAACTCCTGCTGGATGGTGCTGTGAGCCAGCTTTTCTCCCAGTCCAGCTAAACTGGGCGGAAGCATAAGATGTTCAGCTAACACGCCAGGCTCAGCCTCTCAATAAATAGCAAATTGCAGCTATTCCCAGGTTTTTGCTACAAAGGCAAAGATCAAGAGGAGTTTTAGTACTGTTTAATAATGCCTTGGTAAGACTGCGCTTGGAATACTGCATCCGGTTTTGGTCGCTGTGTTATAAAAAAGATGTTGAGAAAGAGGTGCAGAGAAGAGCAACAAAATTGATTAGGGCAGTGATGGCGAACCTTTTCAGCACCGAGTGCCCAAACGGGAATGCACATGCATGTGCTCATGTGCACGCTGGTGCACCAAAAACCCAAAGACCAGCTAGCCAGTGCGCATGTGCGTGCCAGCATCTGGTCTTTGGGTTTCTGGTGCGCGTATGCACGCAGGCCAGCTGGTCTTTGTGTGTGCTGGAGCACCGGAAACCCAAAGACCAGGTGGCTGGCATCGGTCGGTGCATGCGCACTGGCCAGCTGATCTTCAGGTTTCCAGCGCTCCAACGTGCAGACAGACCAGCTGGCCACCGCACATGCACGCGCAAGAAACCAAAAGAGCAGCTTGATGATGGTGCGCGTGCCCACAGAGAGGGCTCTGCGTGCCACAGGTTCGCCATCACAGGATTAGGGGATTGAAACATATGAAGAATGGTTGCAGGAACTGCATATGTCTAGTCTAGCGAAAAGAAGGACTGGGATGAAATGTTCTAATATTTGAGGGGCTGCCACAAGGAAGAGGGGGGATCAATCAATTCCTCGAAGTACCAAAAGGTAAGACAAGAAGCAATGGATGGAAATTAATCAAGGAGAGAAGCAATTTATAACTAGAAATTTCCTAACAGTGAGAATAATTAACCAGTGGAACTGCTTGCCTCCAGAAGTTGTGGGTTCTCCAATCACTGGAGGCTTTTAAGAAGAGGCTGGAGAGCTACGTGTCTGGAATGGTCTAGGCAGGATCTCCCGCTTGAGCAGGCAGTTGGACTAGAAGACCTCCAAGGTCCCTTCCAGTTCTGTTATTCTGCATGAGGACCTGTGAACTGTGCAACCTTCCCAGGTTCTTTTTGGTTTCCTGGGAAACCATTAACTTCCCCAAGGAAATTCATTTGCCACTATCAGCACTTTAAGGAGACGATAAACGAAAGAAAATGTGTGTGTGTGCTTTACACACTTAATTCTAATTACCTCAGAGTGTAGTTTACACACTTGTAATCCTAGGCAGATGTTCCAATTAGCAACGAGATGCTCTTTAGCAAAGGGCAAGTTGTAGCCCCCCCTCTGTAAAGTGCAGATGGGCAATGACCTTTCTTTTTTTTCTTCTTCTTCTTCTTTCCCTTTTTACCTTTGTTCTGCCGAATGCTGCAGTCTGAAGGAGTCCTCCGCTGAGCTGAAAAAAATACTAGCAAATGGCCAGGTAGGTACCTTGGCGTGGAGCTGGCTGCAGGCACGATGGATGTCTGCCTGAATTCAGATGTGCCTTGTGTGCTCAAATCACCCCAGAGATGTTTACTGCTCACTTACTGGTAATGTGTTCTTTTAATAAAGTAGAGGCGAAGGCAGGCAAAGAGCTTGTGCGGTGGAGGAGCCCCTGTCCCGATTGATTTGGATTGGCACGCCAATTTACTTCCCCTTTTTCGAAATGCACTAATCAGATTTAGCTCCAAATAGATTGAAGTGCCTTTCACACCCGCCACTCGGTTGCCTCAATTTAGGGGAGAAAGCGTAATCAATTTTGAATAGCAAAACAGGGTTTCTGCTTTGCTGGCTGTTTGCAGATGGGCTCGGACGGCCCTGCCACCCAAGAGCCAGTAGCAAAGGGGTCACTCGAGGGGTGCGTGTCCCTTGCAGCTCTGTAGAAGGGGGAAAAAACCCATAAAAAGTGCCCCAGCCTGCTCCGACTCCTGCATGGGAATGTGATGGGCGAGAGGAGAGGCCGAGCCAGCCCTTCCCGGCCACTCGGATTCGAACAGGAAGTCCCAACATCGCATTAATGGCTTTAAATATACACCGCGAAATGAAAATACCTCAAGGCTGCGGGATTCTTCGCCAGCCACATAAATAAGTTTTAATGTTTGTCATGGTGAAACCCTTTGATAGCCTTGGAGGCAGCCCCTGTCCACGCCGTTCAAGCCTGCCTATTAGACACTATTGACTGAGACATCTGTGTCACCGCAAATAAAAGACTCTTATTGATTTTCTTAACTGCTGTTCACTTCCTTTCCGTGTTTCGAAGGCTGAAATCTTAATTATCTCAGATGCGTATTCAATGCCTTCACACAGTGACCTCCCCAAGCCTCCGTGGCATTTCATGAATCAAGTAGTGGTAGTTGAGCGTGTCAAGAAGACAAAAGCAGATCTTCACGCGTGTCCTTCAGCGGATCACCTGTAAGGCTGCTCTCTTAATGGAGGAGGACGGTCCTGCCAGCTTTGCTCCACTGCAGGCTGTTTTATTTGCAGCCAGAAGCCTTTAAATAAAACTTCGGAATATAGATTTTGGCTCTTCTTTTTTAAGCGTAATCTTACCTGAAGGATAGATACGGAATATTTTTAAACCCCCCTTTTTTTGTTCCCTGCATTTTATTTAATCTTCAGCAACTGCTTGTCTGTAATAAAGGTGATATTTCAAGGGTAGAGGAGGGAATGAAATATTATTAGACATTTTTTGAAAGCCTCATCTTGCGAAGTAACGGGTTTTCAGTATCCTTGAGTGAGGTAAGGAGGTTTTTAATTGGGAAGGAAAATGATTTCTTAAGGAAGGTTTGAGGAAGGTTATGACTGAATTGCACTGAAGAAAATAGGGAGGTTTACTTAAATTGGAAGATTGATTTTGTTTTCAAATTGTGCCGGACTTCAAGTCACATTCCTTTAATGTTGCTGAACGCTTGGCATTAAAAAAATGAACAAAGAGCTGGCTTTTTCATTCAAAAAAATGCATTAAGTACCGGCAGTCCTTGACTTACGACCACAATTGAGCCCAACTTTTTTGTTGCTAAGTGAGACATTGGTTAAGTGAATTTTGCCCCATTTTACGATCTTTCTTGCCAGAGTTGTTAAGTGAATTGCTGCAGCTGTTAAGTGAGTAACACGGTTGTTAAGTGAATCTGGCTTCCCCCTTGACTTTGCTTGTCAGAAGGTTGCAAAAGGGGATTACATGGCCCCAGGACACTGTACATCATAAATATGAATCAGTTGCGAAGCATCTGAATTTTGGTCACGTGACCATGGGGATGCTGCAACGGTCCTCCGTGTGAAAAATGGTCATGAGTCACTTTTTTCAATGCCGTCGTAACTTTGTCCCATCACTAAATGAACTGTTGTAAGTCAAGGACTACCTGCAGCAGCTCTGAAGGCATTCCAGAGGGCATTTTTGAGGCTCCCAGGCATTTAGGAGAATGGTGAGCCCTAAAGATCTCTGGGTGGAGCCTAGATTGGGAAGGTAGGCAGCCTGGCAGAAGGAGCAAGCGCTGGAAGAGAACTGTGTGGTTCTCGTGTCCAAGAAACCGCCGGGAGCAGAGCTCAGGATGGAAGGATTCCACCTGCAGAAGGCGGCAAAGAGGTGCTAGCGTCAACACCTTGGCCTTTCCCATGGAGAGGACTGGAGCCTCTGCCTTGTACCAGGAACGAACACAGCTTTGAATTATTAAGGGTGGGCACATCTGGGCCTAATCCAGGCTGGTCCTATCCTGCCCCATTGAGGTTGGTGAGAACCTGCCTAGCATAGGAGGACCAGTGGAGGAGAGGGTTAAATTGTGAAGTCCCCCAAGAGCAGAGTTTCTCCATCTTGGTGATTTTTCAGATGGGTGGACTTCAACTCCCAGAATTCCCCAGCCAGCATAGCTGGGAATTGAAGTCCACTCATCTGAAAATCACCCCGGTGGAGAAACGCTGCCTCCGAGAGAGTGGTTTCCTGCCTTCTCTTTTAAAGCATTAATAAAGACTTTAGTTGCCCGAAAGCCTCCATTTAGGTTTAATAAGAAATTCATATTAATCATTAACAGAAAGGGGACATGATTCTTCAAGATAATCAAATATTGACAGGTTAGAAATAGCTTTCTGCCGAGGTTCATTGATATAGGTTATGTGATATAAATATTTATTTCTTTTCTGCCACTCAGAGAAAATGCCGCCAATTGATTGAGCATTGACGTAGTGTCAACAGTTCATAAGAAACATTTGACTGGCTCATGTTTTCCGATTAGTCCCTGCTCTATGAAGTGGGATTTACTAAATCTCTCCAATTGTCTGTTCATAGACTGTGTCTGCTTTCTGAAGCCATTAGGACTTTGATTGGTTCAGGGGAGGGAGCCCATACAGGGCGAGGCGCCTGCCGTAGCTGTATATATCAAATAAGGATTAATTGAGCATTTTTTTCTAATGATTTATAAGAGATGCATGCTGATTCTTTCCAAGACAGCAGATATAAACAAAGACTATTTTATTTGCTGATCCATAATTGGATACTATTTCACTTTCGGTTCATTCCTTTACTCTCAGTGGCCGATCAAAGATTGCATAAGAAAAGAATAATGCACTGGTGCTTGCTGCAAAGTTGGTAGTTGTTAGGATTTGATAGATGCCTTCAGATTCTCAAACACAATAAATAAATTGCTAGGATCCTTGACATTTCTCACTGGGTTTATGAAGGTTTATTTATTTATTTATTTAGTGGGACTTTATCTTGCCTTTCAGGCAATTATAATCTCCCAAAATGGCTCTAAACAATTAAGAAAAGAGAAAGCAGCTTTATTCTCAAGTTCACAATTTCAGATTTTAAAAATACAGAGCTCGAATGCTTTGGTGGCATATGGGAGCTTTCTGCTTCTGATGACAATCAAACCAAGCCGTGGTCAGCTTGAACATGTGTTACATTTGAGCTGAACTGGCACATCCCAGAATTGAGCAAGGGTATACCTAGAGTAGGACAATCTAGGAATTCTCATTCCGCTGCCTCTGTTTTCTCTCCGGCAAGTGGAGAGGATAATAGAAATCCTGAGAAACAGCAGATTTCAGGCATTTTTACAAGAGGCAGAACACACATTTATTGTTCCTGTCAAGCCCACTGAGAATTTTCTTTTGGATCCCCAGGGTTGATTCAGCCAACCTGGTTGACTAGGCAAGTGTCTCCTTCTTCCCTCACCAATCCCATTAGTGTCCTTCCCAAAGCTCACGCTTGGTGGAAGAGAAGGGCCATCCCCCATAGGAGCATATTGATTTTGGTCAAGATTATATAATAGCTGTGCTCCCCTGCTAGAGCTTTCAAGAAAGCTCCAGAACTTTCTTCCTTGGGCATTGGACACACCTGCTAACATACAGAAAAGATGCTGAGATTCAAGGAACAGTGTAGAGAAGAGCAACAGATGATTAGGGCGCCAGAGGATAAAACATACGATGAATGGTAGTGGGAACTGGATATGCCTAGTCTAGTGATAGCTAACCTTTTTGCCATCGCGTGCCAGGAGGGGGGTCAGGGGGTCGTGCGCGTGTGTGCCCACACCCATAATTCTATGCGCCCCACCCCCATGCATTCGTGCGCAATCCCCCACCCCCGCTCCCGGCACATGATGGCCCGGTAGGCGCGTTTTTCTCTCTCGCCTGGTTCTAGAGCCTCTCTATGATTATGGGGAGGGCAAAAACGGCCTTCCCCACCTCCCCAGAGGCCAGAAACGGCCCATTTCCCAACTTCCGATTGGACAGGAAGTGACTTTTTTGCTGTCCCTAGCCTCCAGAGACTCCTAGAGGCCCTAGTCTAACAAAGAGAAGGACTAGGGGTGAAATGATAGTCTTTCAATATTTGAAGGGAAAGAGGGGGTCGATCTAGTCTTGAAAGCATGTGAGAGCAGGACCTGGTGAAATATTAAAGAGCAATCCAACCTAGAATTATGAACAAATTTCCTGACAGTGAGAACAACCATCAATGGAATTGCTTGCCTCCAGAAGTGGATGCTCCATCCCTGGAGGTTTCAAAGAAGAGTTTGGAATGCCATTTGTCTGATATGGTATAGGGTCTCCCACTTGGTTCCAGTAATGTTTGAAAATGTAATCAAACATCTTTCTGGTGTGTTGGTTCTTGGGTCTTTGGGTTCTACCACTAAGAACGGAGAGTCGAGATTTGAAGGATATTTGTTGTAACTCCTAGAGTGGTTAAAGAAGTGGTAAATAAGTGAGCCATTTACTACCCACCACTTGGCCCAAAAGAGATTAAGGTAAAAAATAGGTTGATGTGGAAATAATTTTGCAAAATAGCCAACAGGGCTGCACTTTTGAAATCTTTATTTGTCCTTTCTGGAATAACACTCAGATAATTAAGCTTTAGAAATGTCCTCAACAAGTTTGCTTTGATACTGTAAATGTGTTCCATCCTCAGTGCCCTTTTGAACTTTCTCTTCACGTGCTTCTGCATAACTAAATGCTCCCACTCATATCATCCCTCATGGCTGTCCCAGTAAGGATGGGCAATATTATGTAGATTGTAGAAAAGGTATCAGGAATGGGAAGCCTAAGAAATTAAAGGGGAAGGAAGGAAGGAAGGAAGGAAGGAAGGAAGGAAGGAAGGAAGGA